>QWTY01003650.1:47808-74017 GCA_008033365.1 Pseudorectes ferrugineus
AATGCAATAGTACAAAAACACTGACAGAGTCAGGATACAGCTTGACACCCTGTCAGGCAGGGTGGTGGTAACAGTCCGATTAAATGGTGGCTGCAGTCCTCTTGAGGTGATAGATGTAGTTCTGTTGAAGTGGTGATCCTGTAGAAAGGTCTGGTCCTCCTCTGAAGGTCCAGTGGTAGTTATATAGCTCTTGTCCTCTGGGAATCCAGTAGGTAAGGCTGGCTGTGATGTTCCAAACCTCAGATTATATTGAGGTGGGAATGCTTGGTTCCTCCCCCTGGGTGGAGCATTTTACAATAGGATGATGTAATTTATGAGCCATGCAGTGAGGCTTGGTGGCCCATTAACAGAAAAATATCTCTACAGAGGGAGTTATCAGGGATGTGTCATGGAAGAGACAAAGAACACTGCCCCACCTGGTTTTAACAGCTTATGAAGATCATGATACAATACATGCTTTTGGTTACATCTTACATTGTAACCTAAGACAATACATTAGGAGAATTCTGAATCATTTGAAAGAGATATAGAAATAATAGATTGACTAATTCATTGTCATTCAAGATTCTAGCCAAAATCAGATAACTTAACAGTACACACCTATGCAGTAGTTGCTGTATACTTGCTAAACCACCAATGTGCATCTTCAGGTTGAGCTAAAAGAATAATCCATGCCTTATTTTCAGAAGAGAATTTTCAGTGAAACTTGGAGGAAACTAATTGAAGTAGTTGTTCTAGAAAGGTTACTCAGTTCGTTTTGATAAGACTGTTTGACATTTGCTTTGTAATGCAAATAGATGCTGGGTTTTAGGAGATATGTTTTGGGGTTGGGTGGTTTTTTGTTTGCTTTCAATAAAAAGAGGAACTTTCAAAAGCCATTGTGAATTCTGCATAAAAGTATTAATTAGAAAACATAATTCTAGCATTGTGCTTAATCAGAAAAAAACAGAAATTTAAAGCCCAACAGAATAAAACATAAACTTTCCAAGAAATGTTTGTTGTTCCAGCTCATTAACACAGTCTCTGTTGGACAGCATTTTTTAAATACCATAAAAATTAACAGTGTATTTAAGAACTGCTTTATTGGCATGTTTCTCCAAATTCTAATTTAGAGCTAGTGGGTAATTGTGCTGTCTCTGTCATCAGAGCTTAGAGAAGTGAATACACTCTGTGGCTTCAAAATTTCCACTTTAACTTGTTGACTCAGGTGAAAATGCATTCTCCAGGTGAAGTACGAAAAGATTTCAGTAGAGATTGTTAGCTAGCATTGTAGAAGGATGACCTCTTAGTCCTTGAAAGTTTAACAGAGCATAAAAGATGTCAGCCTGATTTCGCATGTCTAGGGTACTGAGAAAAAGCGTAAAACATCTTTGTTAGTTTTGTTGTTTCTGATGGACTCTTTCAAAACAACTAGATGTAAAATTACTTGGGTTTTGTCTGTTCCTACTTATTCAAATGGTTTTTCACTGTGTAGAAATCTTTAAATGAACCGAAAATGGCTAAATGACTGAACTTTTTATTAGTTCAATTTGGGTAGTGGTATCCACTTTCTGCTTAGTGCTTTATTCTTTCTATAACATTTTCAAAATTTCTGTTTCATTCACTTTATATCTTTGGCCATTATGAGATTCTTTTGTGCTTTTATCCTCATCCTTTTCTCTTTGAGCTTTTTCTGGTTGAATAAATTCTTCCTGTTCCATTCCCAGCAAACGTTTTCTTTCATCTCAAATTCCTAAGCAAGTTTGGGGCTGCACAATTCTTTATTTCTTCTATTTTGAATATTGATATACATATATGTACCAAGTCTAGATAATGATGTCTACTTTCATACATTCCTCTATAATGTTTAAGCATGAAATGATTCTTTCATGTAGTGTTAAAACAGATCATTGTAAGCTTCTCCTCTAATTAATGAGTGTTTTTCCACCTTCTGTATCATTAGATGCTCTTGTGTTTAGATTTTGGTTGTTCCAGCTGCATAAATCTTCCATGAATTTTGTGGTCCCATGAACACAGGTCTCTGTAAAGGCCCTCCTCTGCCAGTTCATCAGAGGCAATGACTATCATGAAGTCAGTCAGTGACTTCATGTTTAGTTTGTTGTTCTTACATTTCTTAACCTAAGCATCTTTAAACATCACCTTTTCAGTCTTGTGGACACAGTTCCCCAGTACTTGTAAGCTGCTGCAGTTCATACCTGAAGTGGTCAGCGCCGTGTGTATCTGTTTTTTGATACAGTTCACAAATGAACTGTTACTCTTTTGCTGGTTGACCTATAATATTTTATTTCTTAGGTAACCCATGTGATTCTCCCTTTTTGCTATTCTTCCGGGACTTTGTTTCCCCTTCCTTTTTTTCTTTCACAGGTACTTACAACTTGGCATTTTTTCTGGTCCACAAGAACTAATGACCTTTACCCATGACCTTGCTAACATTTGCTTTCTGTTCTGAAATTCCAGCCTGTGCTTTTTTCTCAGGTGAACTAGCTCACATTTGAATTTGTTTGGACCTTTTTCTAGCATTTAGCTTGGGGTTCACCGTTTCTTTTTGAAACTTTGTAAGAAATTTGCACCCAGAAACTTGGCACTTTTTTCTGAAGTATATTAGCCAACAAAAATAAAAGGTGGGGTAACTCTTCCTGCAAAGCTTGCTTTTCTCCTGTTCTTACAACAACAGGGTTACAATGGAGCTAATGCTGTTCTTCTTGTATTCACATGGCAATATAACTTGGCAGTCTTTATAATGCTCTTCATTTATGCAGTCTGGTGAAATAGCTCAATCACACTTGGCTGCAGTTTCATATTGTGTTTAATGCAATCTGATATAGTGGATTGCTGCTGACAAGTGGCAATCTCTTTCCACCTATTGTGGAACATTCCAGCTTTGCATGAAAGCTAATAGTTGTGTGACCTTAGAATAAACTGGATAATTTTGCTCATTTAACAGAAAATTATTGTCCACAAATCATTACTTTCCTATGAGATCTTTTGATCTGGCTGGTGATACAGCTGCACTGTTTGCCATCAGCTGAGACATGGAGTTTCAGGAGGTCCATACCTTTCAGACACAGCCTGCAGTTAAATGTGGTTAAATATTATAATATAGAAATTTCATGTCTGTATGACTCTTTTCTGCAAAATACTGCGAGGCTTAGAGGAAAAAATTTTGAATTTAATGAAGATTGGAGTAGAACGTACGTTGACAAGTGGGTGTTTCCATTTCATCTTCTTTTATGTTGAAACTTAAGGTAGCTTCAACACCTTTCTTAGAGGAACAAAGTTTATTTAGTGATTTGTGATTCTTTTCTTTGTGAGTTTGCATCTGACCTTTCTAGAAAATTGTGTAAGTGCTGGTTTTGACCATGTACTGGTTTGTTTGTTCAGGTGCAAGAGGGACTGATATTTTAAAATCCCACTTTAATGTATTAATTCTGGAATTTAGGGATTTCTGGCAAAGTTCATTTGTGCAGGAAGAAGATAATGTGTCATATTAGTTTGATTTATACAATAAGTACATGTTCTTTATGGTCTTTCTCACCTCATTGGTTTTATTTTCTTGCAGCTTCTGCTGCATGCTTCACTGTTTCTTTCCAGTTTTTCTCTAGTTTCAGCATTAGTCACAGCCTACCTGTAATTAATATGCATGTATTCCATAACCCACATCATGAGACGTATAGAAACGTTGCATATCCAACCCACTTAAATCCAAATTCTATGACATGTTGGCAAAACAATGCCATAATATAGCAGGAAAGCACAGGCAGCAGTACTGTAGGTTCATATCATCCTGAGGAACTCTGTACTATACACATATTATTTTCTTGCTGTAATCAAATGCCTTTAGCAATGCCTGTTTTTCAGAGTCCGTGCTAATTGCTGCTTCTCTGGTTACTACTTCACATCTTTCTGGTTTACTCCTCTGAGATAATAGTGGGGCAGGATGTCAACTAGGCAATGAGTAAATTAGCAAAGACTTCTCAAAATAGGGCCTGTATTATCAGTGAAATGTAGAGCTCTGCGAGGGAACTATATCGAAATATCATTCAATGTTTCTGGCATGCCTGTGTCTTTCTGGCTCCTCTGTGAAACAGGCACTGAGAACTAGGGGATATTACTTAGCTAAAACATCTGTTAATATGCTGGAAAATGTGCTGAATTTTACTGCTAGATTACAAATAGTGTTGTCAAACGTTTATCTCTTACTTACCTTGAAGGATGTAAAATAGTGTGTGTTTGTTCTAGCAACATTACCTCTTCTGCTGTTTCCTCTCTTTTCAATTTGCTAATTTTTTTTTTACTGTCTATTTATTATGCTAGAGGTGATATCCACTGCTAATTTGTTTCATATAATTACTTTTTTCAATTATTAGAATTCCTTTGGTTACCAGACACATCCTCACAAACTTGAAAATATACACTAAGTTTTATGGCAAAAGACATCTCAGTAGTTGGATTGCTTTTAAAAATTATTGTAGAAAATACTGTGATTAAGACTTTTAATCTTGTCTTATCATTGAATATTTGACAGATGTAGAAAATACAAATAATTCCAATGTTCTTCCACAGATTTCACTTTTGATGCCTATAAAATTATGAGTAGAGCTGTTTTCAGTTTCAGTGCTGAGTTTACATCAGTTCTTTTGTTAAGTCATCCCCTCTTTGGGCAATACAGCTTATTAGCTAACATGAGTGTTAGGTTTATTTAGAAGCAGCAAAGTTACTGTCTTCATTGCATTTAATTAATTCGTTTTGTACCATATTATAGGCAGATGCACAAGTACAATAATGATCTTGATTTTTGATTGCGTACAGTGCCTCTAGACATAGTCTCAAGACAGGGCTGTGATTAAAGCACATCAATCAGTTGTAAACTGAGTTACCATCAGTAGCACTTATGACTGAAGAGAGCACATTGATGCTGGATTAGTTCACTTCCATTTACAGTAACGACTACCATGAAAATGCTGTTTTAGTAGTAGTCATTTTCTGTTCTTCCCACTGCCTACACTTCCCCCATTTCCCCTAACTGAAACTCTGTTTTGATGTGATCTCAGCTGACGCTGTTTCTGACACTATCTTGTGCTACCATCGGCTTATTTTCTAGATGGGAAGCGATGGAGTTTTGCGCCTCAGTAGCTCCGCTCTAAATAACGAGTTCTTCGCATATGCAGCACAAGGGTGGAAACAGCGATTGGCAGAAGGTAACTCGCTGCTTGCTCTCAGGTTTGCCCAAGGTTAATTGTTTTTATGAAGAATGCCTCTTTTTCTACATTTGAGAAATACTTTTAGAATAGAAACTGTAATAGACCAGTAATTCAGCAACAGAGAAATTGCTGATTCCGTTTTGAATTTAGAGTACATTTTTGCAGCTTGCTGTGGCAGCTTATTTTGACAGGTAAAAAAAACCCCAAGTATTTTCATCACTGTCAGCCTTGGAAACGTGAATGTGTGCAACTAAATCCCACAATATACCTTTGAAATACTGATGTTATATAGTAAATTAAATCTATGTCACTCTCCCTTTTGGTTGTCATTATTTTCATTTGGCATTGTTGGATGACTGTGTCAGAAATCACTGTACGTCATCATTGTATCTGCAATTTATAATTACCCATATTAAGCTAATCCTTGACAACTTTTATTCAATATGTTAGTATTTGTTTTTTAGGAGAATTTACACCAGAAATGCAGTTGCGCATCAGACAAGAGATTGAAAAGGAAAAGAAAACAGAACCTTGGAAAGAAAAATTCTTTGAAAGGTTTTATGGTGAAAAGTAAGTACTGAAGCAAATAAAAGGATTTTTTTATATTTTCTTTTAGGAGGAAATGAAAATATAATTCTATGCTTCACATAGCACGGTCACATGCTGTAAAACTTAATAAAGCAGTTATCAAGAGCAGTCATTCCCCAATATAAGAAGTTGTGGGTAGAATTATAGTCGTGTGTCTGCACTTGCATTACAATTGCATTTTTAAAGAGTCATAACTCATCCATAAAAATTCATTCCAAAGAGAGCTTAAGACTTAAGCATGTGAATATTTTTTAATTATCTTTTAAAAGATAGCATTAGGGCAATTCCTCCCTCCTGCAAAATGTAAATACAGCTTCTACAGATGAGAAGACCAGTAGAAATACTTCTGTAATAAGTTTTAATTAGTTTTATTTTTTCTAAGCTGGTTGCAAAGTTACTAAAATCAAATAGAGTTTTTTATTTTTTGACTGAGATAGCCCATTGGCCTGAGAAGAATATATGACATAGAAGAAATATTAGCTAGAGACAAATGAAAGTGACAATGACTAATCTAATTTTAGAAGTGAGATGCAAAGAATAAGTAAATATCTTTAACAGACTAAAATTAAATATAGTATCACTCCAGGTGCACAACGGGGGTGAGTCAGCACAATTTCATTGATGATGATACGGCATTCTTCAGCAGCTGAAGACTCCGTTCTAGTCTTCATTTAAAAAAAAAAAAATTAAGGAGATTCACATCTTCTTAAAATCCGAGAATTTTCCTTTTAGAAATTATTTTTAAAAGCTAATTCATCAATACTTAGAATTATACCTCTGTTTTTAAAAACAGTAAGAATTTTATTATAAAGTATAAACTAGCTATTTAAAAGTTACTGATTTTTTATTTTAAAGTATTTTTTAATTATATCACAGAACCACAAAATGGGTAAGGTTGGAAGGGACCACAGTCATTCATCTGGTCCAAGCTCCCCGCTCAAACAGGGTCATCCTAGAGCACATGGCACAGGATTGCATTCAGGCAGTTTTCCAGTGAGGGAGACTCCACACCCTCTCTGGACAATCTGTTCCAGTGCTCGGTCACTGCACAGTAAAGTTCTTCCTCACATTCAGGTAGAATTTCCTGTGCCTCAGTTTCTGGCCGTTGCTTCTTGTCCTATTGCTTGGCACCACTGAGAAGAACCTGGTCCATCCTCTTGACACCCTCCCTCCCTTTAGGTACTTATAGACATTGACAAGGTCTCCTTTCAGGTGTCTCTTCTCAAGGCTGAACAGGCCCAGCTCCCTCAGCCTGTCCTCATAAGAGATGCTCCAGCCCCTTAATCACCTTTGTTGCCCTCCACTGGGCCTACTCCAGAAGCTCCATGTCTCTCTTGTACCAAGGAGCCAGAACTGGATACAGCACTTCACCTGTGGCCTCACCAGGGCACAGCAGAGAGGCAGGATCACCTCTCTCAACCTGTTGGCAGTGCTGTTCCTAATGCTTCCAGGATACCTTTGGCCGTCTTGGCCACAAGGGCCCTCACTGCTGGCTCATGGACAGCTTGCTGTCCACCAGGACCCCCAGGTCCTCCTCTGCAGAGCTGCCCCCCAGCAGGTCGGCCCCCAGCCTGTGCTGGTGCCTGGGGTTATTCCTCCCCAGGTACAAGACCCTGCATTTGCCTTTGCTGAATCTCAGACTGTTCTCTGCCCATCTGTCCCACCTGTTGAGGTCCCTCTGAAGGGCTGCACAGGCTCTGGGGTATCAGCCACTCTCCCAGCTTTGTGTTGTCAGTGAACTTGCTGAGGAGGCATCTGCCCCTTCATCCAAGTCCTTGATGAGTAAGTTAAACAATACTGGGCAACAACAATATTGAACCTTGGGGGACACCACTAGTCACGGGCCTCCAAATACACCCCGAGCCACTGATTACAACCCTGTGGGATCTGCCGTTCAGTCAGTTCTCAATCTTCCTCACTGTCTACTCAATCAAATTTATGCATAAAACTTAGCAGAAAAATTGTGCCATCGGAACCATCATCACACAAGTTGTCTTAGTTTTGCTGTTGAGTGTTTTTCACTTAAGAAATCCAGGGCACAGGGAACCCTTCATATAAGTGATTATCTTAAAGATTAACTAAAATATTTCTGCAGTAACAATACTACTTCTCACAATCTGCTGCTTTGGACCACTGGGAAATGTAGTGAAAACAGGGCAAGAAATGGACAGATCCATTTTAGTATTTTATTATGCGCACCCTTGCTAGGTGCTTTCCCCCAGAGTGAGTATTTTTTCTACAGCACTTTACATATTATGGAAATTCTAGGCTCTTAATGTGTCAGACTTTCCTACTGTAAAGTGCTTAATTTCTTAGTAAACAGCTTTGAGACTTCAGTTTAGTCCAGATGTTGATCCTTTTAGTATCAAAAAAATACTAGTTAGGTTTTCAGATGAAGAACATAATGGCTTTTCATAATGCATGTCAAGAGAGGAGTCGGTGACTAAGCTTTCATGGACGAAAGGGCTGTGTAGGATACTGGTATAGGGCCTTCCACAAGAAGTAGAAGTTTATTACCAGCAATGCAGGAGTTCCTCAGTCAAAAATGACTGTCACATGCACAGAGAATGATGCTCGTAATTCTGCAGAGCCAGCCGTCCTGCTGTGCTGGCTGAATGCTGGATACCATAGTGGTTGGCAGATAATTGCTCAGTCTGTGATGATACATGTCATTTGGTTTCATAGGTTTCTGACATCAACATTGTTATGCAAAATGTCATATTGCACATAATTTCCATTTTGACTGAAGTATTGAATCTGGTCCCCCCTGCCCTTTCCCCTGCTTGCATTGTTTCACTTGCATTCTTTGCTTGGCTGTTATGTAGGCAGATGTACTTTGCTGACTTAAGCCCTTTTCCTCATTGTTTCCTGACTGAATGGTAGCTTTTGCTGTAGCTTCCACCTTGTGTTGGTTCATGGGGCAGTCCCGTGCAGGGCCAGGAGTTGGACTCAGTGATCCTTGTGGATCCTTTTCAGCTCATGATATCCTGTGATTCTGTGATTCTCTCACCTTTTTTCACTTTGGTTTTTAAACTAGCATTCAGTATGACTGGGCTTTGTGTCTTTTCAGCTATGTTGATTTGACTGAACTAGCAGAATTTGTAAGCTTCCCTGAGCTGTTTCTCACATGCAATGTCTGCAAAATGAATCTGTCTTGCAGGCTAACCTGCTCACTTTACAATCAGAGTGATATTTTTGCTCTGACTTAAGCGAATTTGATCTTCTAATATTCCATAAGTTAATTCAAGTTTCACCTTCTGCTTCGAGAAGAACCATTAATAGATGCAGAATCTTTGTAAACATTTTTATACACTCCACAGCTGATGGCAGTAAAAGACTTTAGAGTGCTTTTTCCCTGTTAGCTCTAAGCATTGCATCTTGTCTTCGCTCTTATCTGTACCCAGGCTTTTTATTGTGGCACTGTCAGCTGTAGTTTACTTCCACCCATTTTTGTTCTTTTTCCACTTCCTCATGTTTGTTCATTTTTCCTCTGACTTTCTTCAAAATACAAAAACTTACTCTGCAGTCATTTATCTGGGATCAGCTGATGCATGTTGCTAGAAATCCACATTCTTCTGGCTTGTTTCCCCAAGATTGCAAGGGTTATACTCTATTATGTCAATATACTATTTCTTTTCCCACTTTTGAGAGTTACATATCAGGATAGTACTATCAGCTAAATCAAAGCTTTAATTTTGGGTAGACCTCCTCCAAATTTTATTGCTGATTTAATCCTTCTCTTACTTTGTTTTTTTCCCCTCCAGTACTACTTGTCACAGCACTAGAATATTAGCATTCATATATCCTTGAGTAGCTGCTTGGGTTTTTTTATTGGATGACTGAGTGCCCTTACTTTACGAGTTGAATCCTGTCCTTAGCACTTCCATTGAAGTCTGCTTGCTGCTGCGCTCATATTTTTGTGCTGTTTTGGAAACTTTGGGTGTCTTTTTCTCTAAGGGAGATCAGCTGTTTATTTTGCAATCCGAGATTGCCTTAAACATGCTGATCTTGAGCCTTCTTTAGAAAGCCTTTTTCTTCACTGCAGTTTCTTCTTCAACATAGTAGCATTTCCAATATTGAAAAAAAATGGTTAATATTCAGTACATGTTCTGCTGGCCTTAATCTGCTTTATCTTATTTTCCTTACAGTTCTTTATCTTCAGTATGTTACTAGAATGTGTGTATTTGTGTAATGTCTGTGTGACAGTTTCATTCACCTTTATCCTGTCCTTCATTCCTTTGCTGATTTTCAATCCATAAAGATAACCATCAGGCAATATCTTTTCATGATGTAAGCCAGCTAGAGAAAATAGTCCATTGATTCAGTTTTCAGTAATGGAGTGGATTTGTTTTCCCTTCTCATTTTCCTGACATAACTTTGGCTCCTTAACACAAGGAATTTTAGAGGAAGTTACTCACCTAAACCTAGGTAAACTAAACTTTACACATCTAAGCTTATAACCTAAACTTAGACTGTATGGGGAACTTACAGTCTACACAGAAGAAAGACACTTCTTCTGAAATGCATTCAGTGTAGGAAATGTGAATTTGCTGCTCTGAATTGCTCTCTAGAGGATCCTTCCTCAGTGTATTGATGACATAGGGAGATTTTGTTCATGTTAAGTGTCTAGTAGTAGGCAATACTAATAATTAAGTGTGCTTTTTGGGATGCCAATTCCACACTGGGTTGGTTTGGGGTTTTTTTTTTTTTGTGTTTACAGCTCTCATTGTAATACATCTCTTCAGTATTTTTAAAAGGCATGACCACAGATTTTGGTTTTTTATGTGTTCTGTACTTTCATATGAACTGGCCTTCATGATCTCTGTATCCTTTCGCTGTGCACTGACAAGCAATTTTGCTTCCATAGCTTCTGAATATCTTTTATGCTTGCTTGTTTCCATTTCATTCTTTATTTTCTGATTAAAATGATAACAGAGATCTGTTTAGTAGATTAGAAGATCCTTAAGACCATGAAATTTTTTTTAGGGCCTCCCACCAAGCTTTTTTGTATTTTCTACTGTTAAGGAATTGCTGAGGCATAAAGTCTGCTTGGAAAATCTTACTAAACATGCTGAACGCCTGTACTCCCACTGGCATTAGAAGGAAATGAGGATGTCAGAATACATACATTTTTTAAATAACCTTTTTTTTTTTCACCTCTGGGCTTTGATTTTGTTTTGGGTTTTTTTTGTGGATTTTTTAATTCTGCTGAAGTAATAAAACTTTATTTAAACTAGTATTTCCAGGATCAAAGGTAAGAAAATTTTCAGAAGAATACATGGTACACATGGTTCCTTTGCACTTCATCCCTGAGAATGAATGCATAGATTATAAATATGTATCTTTTACCTCCTTAAGAATGTTAAACTTCTGCCATGTTGCTGGCTATGTTGCCCCTAAAAGCAGGTGAAGGAGGGAAAAAGGGATTTCCTTTACAACTATTACTGCTAGAAGAAGATACAGTTGTGCATTTCTTCTGTAATGGATGCTGTACTAGTGTTGCAGAATTGTGCTGGTACTTAAAAAAAAAAAAGGCAACAAGTAAAAACCAAAACAAAACAAAAAAAAAAAACCCAAACAGGAATGTAAACCGAGCATGAATAGTGGTGAAACTGTGTAGCTTGCTGTTTTTGTTTCTATCAGGTGTCAAATAGTTAAATAATGAATAATAGATTACTTATTTTAAAAATATTCATGGTTTTTAACACTTGTAAGAAAATCTCAGTAGTTAGGTTTCCAAAATACATAAAACTGTATATAAATTAGTTAGCCACCACTTAAGCAAGCCACTATTTTGAACTAGAAAATATGTATTTTTTGTAAATAAAAAATGTGGGTAAGAAAGGTTAGCCTATTCCCTTATCCTTAATGTGATGGAAATGCCTATTTTAATTTCTGTTTTTCTTTAGGTTGGGAATGTCAAGAGGGGAATCAATGAAGCTCACTGCAGTGCAGAACAATGATGAAGATGAAAGCAATTCTTTGTGCAGATCTTCTGGCACACCTGGTCCTTCTAAGCAAGCAACCTTTAAGAATCAAGAGGAGAAAGGTGCTAAAGCTCCACCTGTACCAGAGAGAGATTATAGTCCATCTCATTGTAGTATGGAACAGGTTCCTGTCAAGGATCTAACAGCAGATTCTGAGGATATACTGATACCTGAAGAATCAGTCATTCAGGAGGAAATTGCTGAAGAGGTCGAGACAAGTATTTGTGAATGCCAAGAGGAGAACCATAAGCCAGAACATGAGTTTTCTGAGGAGTCTGTAAGTCCAGCTGGCACAAATGAGGAAACAGAGGCAGTACAGCATGCAGACAGCACTGAGTCCTGTGTCATGATGAATGATGTAACTGATACTGTATCTCACATTGAAATTAAAGTAGAGTTGAAGTCAGAATGCCCTCAGGAGGAGATGTCAGTTGTGATAGATCAGCTGGAGGATTGCATATCACCAGCACGATCAGCTTCATCCACAAACTCTGTCAGCGGTACAGCTGAGAAGGATTCCGAGTCTGCAAAAGAGCTAATTGTGCCAGAAATGCAAAGTGCTGCTCTGGAAGGCTCCTTGTTCACTGGTGGAGGCATTGCAGTGGATATGGAGCTTCACAGCGACCCTGAGGAACAGTTGTCTGAGAATGCTTGTATTTCTGAAACTTCCTTTTCTTCTGGAAGCCCAGAAGTTTGTATTGCCTCTCCTGGAGGAGACACTCAGTCGACTTCAGAGGAACCCTGTACTCCAGCATCTCTTGAAACAGCTTGCTCATCTGAAGTGTCCAGTTCTGAAAACATTGAAGGTGATATTCAGCAAAAGGCCAGTGATGAAAACTTGCACACACCCTTAATGTCGGAAATCTCTCCGATGTCCACCTCACCTGTAACCTCAGAAGCATCTCTGATGTCAAATTTACCTTTAACATCAGAGGCATCACCAGCTTCTAATTTACCTTTAACATCAGAAACATCTCCAATGTCTGATTTGCCTTTAACATCAGAAACATCTTCAGTATCTTCTGTTCTTCTAACTTCTGAGACATTTGTGACAAATACTTTGCCTCTTCCGTCAGAGGTATCTCCAGTTTCTAATTCCCCAAGCAGTGAAAGACTTACTCTGCAACAAAGGAAATCACCATGTTTGTTGGAAGACTCCCTTCCCACTCTGAAAGAAGAAAGCTCTGTCATTCCTAAGGTGGTTCAAGAAGAGAATCTTCTTCAGCCAAAACAACTTCAGAGTGCCCCTGAAAATATGAAAGTTGGTCCACTAACAATTATACCTGATACTTCAGTATTGGAAGAGTCCCAAAGCAAAAACCTCAGTCATCAGCCATGTAAGTCACATTCTGAAATTGAGAAATCCTACATTGCATCCATCCCAGAACACACTCCTCCAGAGGTGATCAAAAATAAAAATCACAGTGTTCAGCAAAGAGGTGACAAGAAAGGTACACTCTTGCCCTCAGAGGTATCTGTCTTATCAGAAGGATCACTTGGCAAAAATATCGAGTTGCTTCCATCAAAGTCACATGATAAACTATATACCTCATCTCTAGAGAAAGCTACGTTCTCTGAAGTGTGCAGAAGTAAATCTCACAAGCTAACAGGCAGCACCCAAAGTCGTCTAGAGAGTTCACATTCTTCCAAGTCTTTAGAACCCACAAAATCACCAGAAGCAAGAAATGAAAGTAGAGACCCAGAGATCCCAAAGAGGAAAACAGCAGAACAGCACAGTTTTGGAATCTGTAAAGAGAAGAGAGCTAGAATAGATGATGATCAGCCTAACCGTAATGCTTCATCAACGAGTCCATCTGATAAGGAACAGCCACCCAGAGAGGAACCCCGAGTTCCACCCCTTAAGGTAAAGTAGTGAATAAACAGGATGGCTTGGAAACAAAAGGTTTATTATCTCCCTCTATGAACTGCATACAGGCACAATGCGTGGTGTTTTTATTGTGGATGTATAAGGGCTGTTAGTTCTGATGTTTTTGCCTTACTATTACATTTCCACCATGCCAAATTACTTCTGATACAGATATATCTACTGTTGTTCAGTAGGGGTCTTTGCTAAAAAATTGATTTTGTGTGTGGGAAAGCTTTCCAGGATCCATGGCTTAATCTAATTCAAGATCTTCCCCATCAGTCACACACAGTACTTGTTTTTCTAATTGCCCATCTGTATTTTGTGCTTGTTCTCCTGTGGATGTCTTCTCCAGCAAGCATGAATAATAAATGTTATCATAACCAATACTTAGAAAAACAACCAGCACCTTAATCCAGCAAGAGAACCAAGAGTCAGAATAGCTGAAGATCCCTTTGCAAGCCCAGGGCTAGGGGTAGGCTGAAATATAAGATTTCTCCGTAGAATTAGCTGGAAACAGAGAGCTATCAGGGGAAGTATCTGATTGATATGTGTATAGATACCTTTGTTAATGGCAAAGCAAAAGGTAAAAAAAATACACCACCTAAGCAAACACTTTTATGTGTATTATTCTGCTATGTAAGAAAGTACATTTCAGTTGAAAAGGATTTTTTTTTTCATAACAGAGAGTTCTATAGATTTACGTATATATAGGCTCAGTGTTTTGACCCTTTTAATTTTGTAGTTGATGACATCAGCCAAGTTTAATATCCAATTTACTGCATTTAAGCCATTGACTTTGGAATACTAGTTCCTGATTATTCAGAAATGCCCTTTCCTGCATTTATTTTTAACTGCTGCAGTCACTGAACATTGTTAATATGGCCGGGAGGGCAAATAGACTAACTGCTTTAATCACTAGTGCAGAAGCATATTTCAGCTAATTTATTTTTAAGAGCAGTGATGCAATTGGAAGTTAGCCCCGCTTTGAGTTTAGTGATATTCTTTCATATTTGGAAGGTGTCTATCTAGCCTAATAAATTCTAATAACTCTCTAAGCATAAAGGAAAATAGATCGCTAGGGAATAAAAAAAGGTCATTACTATAATAACAATAAAAATAACCAAGCATTAGAGCTCTAGGAGTTCTAGTAATGCAAAGTGGAAACTGAAAAGAGTTGCTGCTGAAACCGAAAGCAGAATGTTTTGAAGAATTGTGGGCAGTCAATTGTAGTATGCTTTTTGTGCAACAAGTATTTGGCTCTTGTATCATCTCACCAACAAACCCCTATCCTTTGTAATTAAAAGAGGAGAAAGAACCCCTGTTCTTCTAAGTCATTCTGCTATATGGCTGTCACTTCCCATCATATCCTATGACTACTTTTTCTACAAATACTACCTAGTTTTCTTCTCAGTTCCTTTCAGAAGATGTCATAGCATTAACCACTAAGTCCTATTACTATGGACAGCCAGTAGACATATGTCCATTTTAAGAAATTGAAATTTTTTTTGCCAACCTTGGGGTATTCTGAGGGAGTGTATGAGTTACAAAGTGGTTCCAAGACTCTTAATCGTGAAAAACTATATGCCTAATTGGAAACATCCTAGTAATTCCAGTGATTTTACAGGTTATTATTTTGCTTAAAGTGCTAGGTATTTAAATTTTTAATATTTGTGGGTTTATTATTTATAGGCTTGAGGATTTAGTTTTTGAAGTGCAGTAATGTAGGAGTTATCCAGGGATGTACTAAAGCGAGTCTCATAAAAATGCAAGTGAGGAAAGGACAGGCGTATCCTTTAGTGACTCACTTCTTTTACACCTCTTAAATCCTCTGTGATGGAACTTGGCTCAGTGGAGAGACCACTGTGTCCTGTCTAAAGGCAAGGTTTGTTGTCTGGTTTATAAGCAAAACACAGGCTGTTCCTTATGTCTTAATCACTGGAGACCAAGGAGAAAGGCACTACATGATCATTAATTTTTCACATGTTTGCAGGAAGGGGTTGCTTGCAGGTTCTTGTCCGGCATCACTGCACGAGGCTCACTGATCATCTCAGGTAGATGCACTGAATATAAAACAGGTCTGACAAATTGTATCTGATAAGCATCATGTTGTCATCCAGTTCAATCTTTCTTCCTGTCAGAAGGATCAGTGTGAGTAGGTTAATACAGGTGTCAGTTATTCACTCTGGAGGATGATAAAATATTGAAGCGTAAATATCATTTAGTTTTAGCAGTTTTCTGTCCACCTGCACTGAACAGTAATTCCCTTCATTACCTTTCTCTGACCCTTAAAGAGACAGCTGGCTATTTTAGTGAGTTGATGATCTGATTAAAATTTACTGGGTTTTTTCTTTATCTTCCTTTAGATTCAGCTTTCAAAAATTGGACCACCTTTTATCATCAAGAGCCAACCTGTTTCTAAACCAGAACCTCGAGTTTCCCCAAGTACACCAGTCAGCAGTGGGAGAAATACTGGGGCTAGAACTCTGGCAGATATCAAAGCAAGAGCGCAGCAAGCAAGAGCCCAAAGAGAAGCTGCAGCTGCAGCAGCCGTGGCAGCAGCTGCGAGCATAGTGTCTGGAGCAATGGGGACCCCATGCGAAGGTGGAAAGACAAGAACGCTGGCACACATCAAGGAGCAAACAAAGGCCAAGCTATTTGCAAAGCATCAAGCCAGAGCTCATTTACTCCAGACTAATAAAGAATCAAAGTCACAGTTCAGCTCAAAGGAAAGTAGTACCTCATCTCTGGAGATACCAACGACTACTGACACAAAGATTGAAGGTTCTACTGGTGTCATTATAGTTAATCCTAACTGCAGGTCCCCTAGCAACAAGTCTTCTCATCACCGTGAGACCACCACTTTATTGCAGCAGTCCCTTAACACAGCTACATTACCAGAAACTGCTACTGAGATATCTGTGCACAGTTCTGATGAAAATATACCTGTGCCACAATTGTGTGAGAAAATTATTTCATCTACCTCTACTGAAAGTAACAGTGTGCCAGTGCTTTATAATAAAAGTTCAGTCTCTGTGTGTGTTTGCAGCACTGCTATGTCTGGAGCAATTAAAGAACTTTCTTTTGCAAGTTCTGTTGATAAATCCTCTGTGTTAATGTCTGTTGACAGCGCAAACACAGCGATTTCAGCCTGTAATATAAATATGCTGAAAAACATCCAAGGGGCTGATACTCCCTGCATAACTGTTGGACCAAAATGTATTGATAACAGTAATGTACCAGTCTCCATAGACAACACAGTCTTATCAAACGCCATCGATGACAAAAGGTTGCCACTACCCAGTAGCAATGTGAATAACGCGGTCTCCGGTCATTATGCCACTGTGCCAGCTTCATCTATTGCAAGTAACTTGCCAAATCATCTCTCTGGTAGTTCTGTACTGATTCCCCCAGTGGGGACTACCAACAGATTTCCTTCTGATAAGATAGCCATAACCGGGTGTAGCGAGCAGAGCGCTGTCTCCATCCACACTACCGTCAGGTCAGCTTTAAGTTGCAGTGAGGCCCTTGCAGCTGCAGATTCTGTTGGAAGGCCGCCCATTTCAATGTTTACTGGTAACATGGTGACAATAAGCTCTTACGATAACGCTAGTAAACTGAATGCTGATCTCTTAGAAAAAAGCTCTGGAGCACGAAACCGGATGGATTTCTCTGGTAAATCTCAGCCACTGAGCTTTACACAAACTGCCATGAATAGGTCTATACCTTGTAAAGTCATTGTTGACCACACTACGAACCAGAATTCCAGCCTGTCACTTTCTTCCTCTGTTGAAAATGCAGAGAACAGCATTGACCTGCAGAGCAGACCTGTAAGGACAGAAGCTGCCTTACAAAGTATAGCCTGTCCTCAGGTGTCTGTCATAAGCAGGCCTGAAGTGGTCGCTAATGAAAACCTTGAGCACAGTTCCAGCTTTATCGCCATTACAGCAAAGCAAGACAGCAAAAACTTGCAGGCAGGTTGTTCGAGTCTTCGAGAAGTGCCTCTTGCTCCTCAAGATAAATTAATTGAGGTGGTTACTACCAGCCAAGGCTTTGCTGAGCAACTAAGAGGCCCTTCAGCACTGAAAAATGAAGCCAATGCTGCCTGTGCCAATCAGTACAACACTAACAATAGAATTTGTTGGCGTGATGAGGAGGCAATGAATACAGACCAGCCAGTGGTCAGCCATCTTACCTCTGGTAAGCATAAGGAATATGCAGAGCAAAGCTGCTTGAAAAACGTCAAAAGCGAACCTTCCAGTTACACACAAATGTCAGAACTGCAATCCAGGAGTCTTTTGACAAGCATTGCTGTTCCTGTTAAATCGGAAACTAATGAGTCTGACAAGTGCTTCAGGATGGACACCGAGGATTTTACAGGACCTGAAATGCCTGTCCAGACTGCAGAAATAGCCACGAGTGTGCAGCCACCACAGACCTCCAAGACATCCATTGCGGACTCCATGGAAGACTCCCTGTCCCTGACAACGGAAACGCTGAAGAGAGTTACGAGTGCCGGGGGCTCTAGCTGTCGCTTGTCGTCAGTGGAGGCCAACAATCCTTTAGTGACACAGTTACTGCAAGGCAATCTGCCTTTAGAAAAAGTGCTGCCGCAGCCCAGATCAGGAGCCAAACTAGAAATCAACAGGCTTCCCTTGCCTTTGCAAACTACCTCAGTATGTAAAACAGCAGTGGCCGAGAGAAATATTGTTGAACATGCTTCCAACTCTCCTAATCCAGATGGTAAAGGATTTACAGCAGGCAGCATAGCCCCACTACAAATCAGAAAGCGTGAAAACCATCCAAAAAAGAGGATGGCCAGGACTATAGGGGAACATGCTCAAATTAAATGTGAGCCCGGGAAGGTGTCAATGGACACAGATATTAAAGTGGCTCCTTGTGTAATTAGTTCCAGCATGAATCAGCTAGGGCATGGACAGCCATTTAAGCAGGAGTGGCTTAACAAACATGCCATTCAGAGCCGGATCGCTCACAGCCCGGAGATCAAGCAGCAGAAGAGACCATTGCCTTCATGCAGTTTCCAGCAGAGCTTATTTCACATTGATAAAAATGGCAGCTTTCACGCAGAAGCCAGTACCTCACATAGACAGCATTTTTACCAAATGTCCATGGCTGCAAGAGGCCCCATTCCTACGGCAGCTTTGTTGCAAACTACTTCAAAAGGCCCACCTGGCTGCAACGCATTTGCTTTTAGCAGACACCTGGAACAGAAGGGTTTGGGAGATGTGAATATTTCTACAGCAGCTCACCAGCTGAGGCTAGGAAGTGTGTTTTCCCCTAATATTCAGATTAAGGAAGGTGATGACATTGCCAGTGCCTCTCAAACTCTGCAGAGTAAAACATTAGTGCATCCCCCTGCTCCCCCTCCGCCCCTGCCACCTCCTCCCCCTCCTCACCCAAATGCAGAAGTCCCCTCTGATCAAAAACAACCGACAGTTACTATGGAAACCACTAAAAGACTTAGTTGGCCTCAACCAGCAAGCATCTGTAGCAATATAAAATCTGAACCTATTTCTTTTGAGGAAGGTTTAAGCAGCAGCTGCGAACTGGGCATGAAACAAGCTTCCTATGATCAGAACGAAGTGAAAGAACAGTTAAAAGCGTTTGCATTAAAAAATGCAGATTTCTCTTCCTATTTACTTTCTGAGCCACAGAAGCCTTTTACCCAACTTGCTGCTCAGAAAATACAGACGCAGCACCCACAGCAGCAGCAGCAGCAGCTCTGTGGAAATTATCCAACAATACACTTTGGTAGCACAAGTTTCAAAAGGGCAGCATCTGCAATTGAGAAATCGATTGGGATTTTGGGAAGTGGTTCAAACACTGCCACAGGCCTGTCTAACCAGAATGCGCAGATCCCGGTTCAGAAATTTGCTGACAGCAGCAATGCTGATGAGCTGGAACTGAAATGCTCTTGCAGGCTGAAAGCCATGATCGTGTGCAAAGGCTGCGGAGCCTTCTGTCATGATGACTGCATAGGGCCTTCCAAACTGTGTGTAGCTTGTCTGGTGGTGCGGTAGGAGCTGAATCAAAGATGCAGTATCCCTTATCAGCGTGGGAGAGCAGGACAAAGGAACAGAGAAATTGAAGCAGTTTAGGCCACTAATGGTTTGCAATTAGTGGATTGATTTTTATTTTTTTTTTTAACTGTTTGGGTTTTTTTCTTCTACATGGTGCTTTCAGAACTTAGTTTTTCCTGCCTGAGTGCCATTTGCTGGGAAGAAGAGGAAACCTGTAGAAGTAGTTTTAAAAAAAAATAGCCTTGTTACTGAAGCATCTATGAGCTCTCTTGCTGTGCTTAAAAAAAAAGTGCATTAATGCATGTCATTCGTAGCTTCTATTTATTTGCACAAAGTGCAGCACATTTTTTCTCCACTTTTTGATAGCTGATACGAGCTGCAGGTTAAAGATCAGTGGAAGAATAGCACTGTAAGAAGTGGAGTAACTATGCAGAATGAATAACACACTGAATAGCAGCTGGTGTGAGTGGGGTAGTGGCAAGGTGCGGGGGGCCAACCATCGTAGCTTCAAAGTCAGTTTGCAGTTTTTCTGCAGACAAGATTGTTCTCTTCAATTGACTTTCACTATCTAGGGCTAAAATATAGTCACTTCAGCTAACAAAAGAAATTTAAAAGAGGAATTTAAATTGTTAGAGAAGTTTCCTTATGTGCCTGCCAGGGACTGTGGAACTCCAATCTCATCATCTCTTCTTTGTTGATTCCTTGAGAAAGATTTGTACATGTGATGAGTTAGCGGGACCAACACTGGAAACATGTTGGCTTCAGTAGAGACTGGAGAAAGTAAATTCTCTGCTGGAGATTAGAAACCTCTTTTCTCTTCCTGTTTCTCACTCAAATGGTCTTTATTTGTAGTTGTCTCTCTAATCTGTCCACTAGGTTTGTCAGTCCCAAATATATATAAAAATAAGGTCAGACTTAGGTCATTGGTTCTCAAGGTTGTAGCCTTTCTGTGGCCAAAAAATGATGGTTCTTCTGATGAATGAAAAAGGAAAGATTTTAATTGTGTATTGGTTGAGTGTTGGATTATAATTTCTTTTTCCTCTTATGTGAGTTATTCTATTTAAATAACATCTGAGAGTTTTGCCATTTAAAGTAATTCTTAGAAGTACTTACAACACTGGCTTTTTTTTTTGCTCAAAGGAAGTCAGACCCCTTTTAGAAATTTGGAAGCAAAATGTATTTTTAAAAGGGATACTGCATCTTTAAAGTAAATCTTCAGTATTTATCCAGTACTGTATTTACATTCAGGACTATATCTGCATTCCAGATGTGCTAGCCACCATAATAGCAGAAAAGAAAAACGGTGACTTTGGAGTCCTATTCACCTAAAAGGAAAATATTATAAAGGGATAAAGCACATGCAGTTGCTGGGGAAATGAAAACACCTTGGGTTATTTTTCACTCCCACTTCAAGAACACAAGATGTGGAGTTCAAGTCATCCACCTGCCAATATGTGGTTGGATCTGCCCAAATGTCAGCATCAAGAGAAACGTTTTTTTTTACCATCACAGTAGAACCTCACTAATCCAAAGACCTTACAGCCTGACCAAGAAAACTGATTTTCCTTGCACAGTTTTAAGAGAGCAGTGTAGTAAGAATATGTGGGATGTAAGAGTGCTTGGTTTCACCGTGCAGTGAACTGTTGCATTCTGAAGTACTAATGTGAATGATAGACCTACATTTAGGAAATGAAAAGTATGCTGTATTTTAGAGTATACTTTTTTTATCTGATCTTTGTATGTGTACTTTTCATCAGCTGTAACCGGTCTCCCTGACTTCGGGGCGTATTAGTGAGGTTCTGCTGAATGAAGGAATCACATTTATTTTCTTGCGGGACCATTGTCACGAACATGATAAATGCCGTTTATTGTCTTAAAAGTGAGCTGGAATATCTACAACATACATTCCTGTCACAGGAAGCTCTATGGTGCACCTTGATGTTCTCTTTTATTGTAATTAGCAACATATCAATATTATTTTTGACACTGTGTGGTACAAAGGCCATTTGTAATAACTAACAAATTTGTTGCTGATACAATAATACATTTTTTTCTATACAAAAGTGCTCCTTAATATGACATGTCTAAGGAATGGCTTCTCAGCACTTTCAGGTCTTCTGGTAGGAAAATAAGCCAGCCAAGCAAAAACCTAAAAGTAACCAAGTGAAAATTAGCATCCACTGCTATGCCAGCTGCTGGCGAAACAGCGACTGGGCAATACTCATGAGTAAGCATGAGTGTAGGCAGTTAATGCATATCAGATTCATATTTGAGGAGCCTTTGTATTGGAATTGTATTGCATTGTATTTATACTTGGTAGAGCTAGGATACTTTTATTTAAAAAAAAAAAAAAGAGAGCGACCAGTCTTAGACTTCTATTTACCTATGTTTATATAAGCCTGCTGGGAATCCTTATTTCTAGCTCAGGTTTTCCTGTCCACAGCACATAAGTCAATATTTGTTTGTACTTGCATCTTGAAATAACTCTTGCATTGACTGACATAATACAGAAATAAATTCTGGCCACAACATAGTTTTACTTTGTTCGAAGGGTAAGAGTGTGACTAATGTGGTAGGTCACTCATTCATGTCATATTGTCATTTTTGTATCAGGATTGCAACTTGCATGTGTGAGGTCATGATAAAATGTATTTAAAATGGCATTAGACTGGATGGTGCTATGTTACTTTACACAACTGACCAAACTCTTCCATAGTGCAGTTCCACTCCTTTCATTTTTGAGTCATTGGAGTTGCACCAGGAATAAATCTGAGCAATTAGTTAGCAACAGTGGTGAAGCGTTGTTATGGATTAGGTTTAGGGTATGAAAATACTCAAAAGCAACCATGGTGATGTGAGAGCCTGATTGAATCCTAGTGTGACTGAAAACCTTACCTGGATTTTGGTATCACACAAATGCTTAGGGGAGAGCAACCCTAGGCTTTGATAAGAACCCAGTCACATTTAGATGTTAATTTTTAATGACTCCGTTTTCTGTTGTGGTTTGATTGTTCAGGTTTCAGGCTCAATGTCATCGTGTTTTCTAATGACCACGCAGTTTGCACCATGGGGTGTTAATAGTTTATGCACTGAAAAGTGGTGAAAGAATTACTTAAGAACACACTGCTCTGTGTTTGTGTGTACGTACGTATATGTCCCAGTGTCCAGCATGTATAATTTACCTTTTTTTTTTTAAATCTCCAGAATTGTCCCCCTACTCCTACCCCTGGAGCAGCACTTTTGGGTGAGAGGGAGAAACACTTTTTCTTTCCTCCCTCTTTATTGTTTTAATTGCATACCTGTGAGATATGGAGATAACGTTAGGGCATTTGCAGTGAGTGTGTTTGTGTGTTTCTGTTCAGAAATAATTTTCCAAGCAGAAACTCCCTTTGAAATAATGTTAAAAAAAAAATTAAGAAATGGTGAACTGGATGCTCCCTGTTTGCATTTTATTTATCTGCTGAGATCTAGTACATGAAATAGCATTTAAAAGACAAAAATAAAGGTTGAGCCATAAAGCGAAAGGTATATTCTCTGTACTATAGACTTTCTTCTTGAGGGTGGTGCATGTTGTCAGGGTAAGCTACAGAACGTGCAGATGGTTTTTCAGGGCCCTGCAATTCCTTGCACAGTTTTTAAGCTGGTGCATATGGTGCTTTATAATGCAATTTCTGAAGTAAAATTACCTTATGCTGCACCCCCTTCCCCTTATGAACACACGCACAATTTCAGAATCGTTATTGTAGCCTCTGGTTTAGCAGTTTCTCCAAGGTGTGGTGAAGTACCAGGATAAACACTCGAGCTGAGAAGTGTCACCAAAAGGGATCATTTTAGCTGACACACGTGAAGGGCCCTGCTCTGAACACTGAATGACTTCTGCAGTCTCCTGGCAGCGGCGCAGCGGTTCATCTTCCGTGGCTCTGCGGAACACTGGGGGGGAGGCAACAAAATATTCAGTGGCTTTATCATGGACCTGTGTAGCTAAATGTTTCTGAATCTATGAAATCCTGTTGTCTTTGGTCATCATGCTTTGTCACTGTAAAACCAACGAAAAGAAAAAAAAGCATTTTTTAGTCTAATTTAAGGAGCTGCTTCTTTTATAGCACATAATATTTCGCTTTGTACTATATTTGATAGTTAAAGAATAATTTAGTCCGTAGAATAACTTTGTTGTATTTGTACTGTTCATGAATGTTACAAGAAAAGTGCTTTACTTTGTTGCCATAATTCTCTTGTACTGCTGTAAAATATTTTTTCTGCTTTATGGAAACTTAACTCAATTCACATTTTCAGTACAGGGTTTTTTGTGTGTATGTATTTTTTTTTGTCAGTATTCTGAATGTTTACATCTGTTCAACATTAGCCATTCTATGCCTTTATAGGGCAGTATTACTCCTGCAGTATAACAGCAATGTGAAATCCACTCGTACCTAACATGCATGAGAAATACAGATTTATTGGGGAGATCCCTAACATGCATAGATATTTTTTCTATCTGCATTCAGTGAAGTAAATACCCTCCTTCAGTCCTCTACCAAAGAAAATGTTATTCCCACAGGACAAGCTCGGAAAGTGGTTCTCTGAATCTTCAGAAGGGGGTGTAGTTGGTTTCAGCAAGATTGCTACAGTTTAATGCTGTTATGCTTTGCTTTGTTACCCCACCAGATGTGACTGGGTGAAACAAGCATTTTAGCAATTTTTTGTGTTTCAAGACAGTGTTTTGTTTAGAATTCAGGGATCATGCTTTCTTTAATGGTGCTGTTTGTTTTATTGTTTTTTTTTAAGAAAACAACCTTTTGTTGCCTACAGAAATGACCATTCACAAAACCATAAATTAAATAAAATAATTTGTCTTCATAACTTTTTTCCCTTTCCTTTCCCCCTTCCCTGTCCCTTGAAAATAACAACCTGGGCTTCAATATTAAAATATTCTGGAAAAAAATAAAGAGATAAAATAATATTTGTCATTTGTTTATTTATTTTGTGTTCAGTGCCTTAGGCAGGAGATCCTGCTTGTGCACGTCCATTGTATGTACAGGTTGATGAACTAGAAATGTGAGAGAAAAATCATCCTTTTGTAAAGGATTTTGATGATGTAAGGCACAGTTTGAATGACTTCTGATGTAATTCAAGCATTAATCACCTTATACTAGTAAAATAAAACTAGGTGTTGTATGTTAAGTTGTTTAAGTAGAATAGTTTGTGGATGAAAATGATTATATTACTTTTGGTAGTTTATGCTGGGTGTATTTTAGTGCTTTGCCTCCGTCTGCAACCTTGTCCAGAACATCCTTAACAACAGCAACCATCCCAGCATGCACTTCCCTGATTTCCCATTACCAAAGCAGAAGAAATTAAATGTCCATGGTGCATGAAAGGCAACCAGTCCAAGTTATATTCCTCAAAGCAGTTATTTCTTCAGGTCTGGAAAGCCTTCCTGAAATGGAAATTCCACAGCCATTATATTAAAATGTAAAAAAACCCATTTTTGTCATGTTAATCTGCAAACAGAGCTTTGAGTGCTGATGGTGAGGGTGCAAATGTTACAGGGTGGGCAACAATCAGCTTTTTCACAAGCTTGCTTGGAAATATCAGAACTAAACACCATCTTTTGTCCAGCCTCCTGTCATTATTATTATTTCAGATGTGATACCATCTGAGGGTCTTGTTAGCAGCAGATGACAGCCCTGTCTGCCAAAATCTGTCCAAATGCAGAAAGAAGGCAGTATCAACCTCTGTAGTTTATAATCCAGTGACCTTTTTTTCATATCCAATACCCACCTGGCAAACCCCCTCAACCTCTACTGTCATACAGATTATTTAACTTAGTTTGTTCTGCTTAGAATTTTTTTTTCATGGGCCTGTGCCAGAACAGGGACCAGCTCTGCTTCTGACAGTAACAGCTTTTTAAAAATTATTTTATTTTTCATCTAAACAATGCAATGTGAATCATTTTGTTAAATCTGTACTAGCTAAATATTCACTTTTGTCTTTTCCCTTAATTTTAAACCTGCAAAACATTTTTGTGCATTTTTTTTCCATCTTAAAAAATAAGTATTCCGTTTTCCTGAGGGCTTTGCTAAGGACCTTGTAAGTGTTGCTAAGTGAAGCCTTGTGATGGCTTTTATGCTGGTGTGCTGTCTCTGCCTGGGCGAGCCCAGCCTCTCCCTGGCAGTTCAGCCAGCAGATGGCATCAGGAGAAAACAGGCTGCTGTGCTCTCCAAGCATCCCGCTCCCCCGGCAAGAGCGCACGGCATGGACAAAGCCTGCCGCCAATACACAGGGTTTCTGCGTTCGTCTTCCTTTCGTGCAGAGCTTTACTTGTAGGCAAAACAAGCCTGCCTTCCCCCTCCCCAGTCCTGGAACTTGGCTTTCAGTAGAAATGCTGCCCTGAAGCTCACATCATCCTTTCCTGCGCTTGGCACTGTCTGAGTCGTGCAGTCTGGAATTGAAGTACTGATACACTGGAAAAAATTCTTCCCCAGGCCAGAGCCAGAGCTTTTTTTTCCCTCCCTGCAGTTTCCTTTG
>QWTY01003651.1:0-17885 GCA_008033365.1 Pseudorectes ferrugineus
GGGGGGATGCTTGGGTTTATTTGTTTTGTTTTATTTTTTAAATTGCTGCTGCATTGCCAAGGAGTAAATATCCTCCTCTGTAGTAAAAATGAGGTGATATCTGAGTCCTTTTAATCTGTTAGAGGGTATTGCTGAATTATGGAGAGGTGCTTTATAAACACCTAGGCTATGCATTTTCGTATGTTGTAGTCTCTATATATTATTTTAATCTAATCTGTGAAGTTAATGATAGTGCGGTGTGGTTTATAAAGCACTTGTGGGAGAGCACGTGTTGATGGACTTGTGAAGTTTGACAGTCTTCTTATTCCTGGATAAAAGAAGTCACTTGTATATTCCATAATCTTGCTGTTGTTGTTTCTTACCCCCTTTTCACTTGGGTCTATTCAGGTGCCACCTTGTATTCCATAAGGAATTTTGCTTGTAAGTGCCTGTCCCTTTTCAGTGGGAAGTGGCAGCCTTGTCCATTTTTCCTTCTTTAAAAACTGTTTTTGTCTATCCCAAGTGAACTAATCGCCCATTACTATTTTATTTGATAAAGTGCTTCGTGATTCTTATCACATTTAAATGTTATAAAATTTTAATGATTAAAGATGGGTGAGCCTAAACAGATTTTTTTTAAGGCAGCTCTGGAGGAATTTGGGGTTTATGCATGAAAGGTTATGTATTGGCTACTGCACCTCAGTCTCTGCTTCAACATGTGAAATCTGACTGAGAGGGAGACTGCTGCAGAGAAAATATTTGTGTGGTATTAAAATATTGTCCACATCACAGGAACTTATAAGAAAAAATAGTTTATTCAAACTTTGTATTTGTGCAGAGGATCTTATCTGTGTAATGTACTATATTTCACTAGAGAGATTTTTGTCAGCAATAATTTGTATATATACATTTAGGCTCTGATGAATATCAGCTAAAAGATGAAATTCAAATCTGGAAAGCTGCATTTTGTAATAAATGTTCCCAGGATTCACTAATCTATCACGTGGAAGATCTGTGTTGAGAGATAACACTGAACAGCAGAAGGTGTGGTTACTGAAGACAGATCTTAGATGGATGGATTTAAACAAGTGGTCGCTGAAGGGTTTGAGTAGTTTGTTGTGGATTTGGTTTTTTTCCTTTGTCTTTTAATTCCATCAATTTACTTAAGAGATGCAATTGTGTGGAGTTATAACCTTACAAGCTGCTGAGAATTGTGAATGCATAAAACATTTGTTTTTTAAGCCAGTCCTAGCTGCTGCTGAAACACCAAGCTTGCCTTGGAGGGCATCCCTTTGGGGCTGTACTGTTACACTGCCACTTGTCCTTCCGGCCTGCCTTCTTCCTAGTGGTTGTCAGCTCCTCATAGGGGCTATTCCCGGGGATTCCTCCCTTCACTGCAGTCACTTGGTGGGGTTCAACGTGCCACTGGTGATGAGCCAGCAAAATGGAACCTCTACTTTGCTTTCCCAGGGAAGTTTTGAATTCTCGTGCCCTTGATGTGAAATTAGTAGCGCTCTTCCCCGCCCATCAGCAGCAAAAGGCTTCACTGGCTCTGCACAGGCTCGCAGGGTGGGTGCAGATGTCACCAGGAGATGGAAGGGTCACTCCCTAGTTTCACTTCAAATTGAAGCAGAGATTAATGCCGGTGTTACCAGCTCCTAAAACAGGTTAGTTAATGGGAACTAACTGTGAGCTCACTGAAGCAGCACTAATCTCACTGAAGTGTCTGTCTTTGATCAGCTCATTCTCTCTCAGCAGGCCGAAAAATAGCCACAGGACAGGAGTGCTCGGTTTACAATCACGTTAATTTCGCTTTAGGTTTGTCTTTAGCTGTTGGAGATTAATGAATCAAAAGGGTGTTTAAATTTACAACCAGCTCTCTTCTAATCACTTGGCAGTATTATTTCTGGCTGTTTTCTGCTTTGATTACCTGAGCCGGTCATCTAAGGGACGCTGCTGTTCTGCCATCTGATAGTGGGGCACAGCTTTAAATGTCTGGGAACCAGCAAGATGAAAGCAGAGGGTATTCAGGATTTTTGCTTTTCCAGCTGTTTCCTAAGCTGTGTATTTGCTGCAACCATGTCCAAATCCACCATCTCCCTTTCTTCTTCACTCATTTTTGCCCCTAACACAGTCATTTTTTTATTCCACCAGCATGCATCAGGCGTGGGGACAGTATGTTTGGGATATTCACCTGTGGGGAAGTGTGGATCGGACCTGTGATGCTCAACAGTTAAGCATGAGCCAAGGGTCTGCTTAACAAGGTCTAAGGATGATAGCATTTGGATAAGCAGCTGGCATAGGGAATTGTAGGCTTCTTCAGTTTATTGGGGTTTCATTCTTAGGGGGAACCTTGTGTGATGAAGTGTTTGCATATAGAGAACCTGGCTATTGTGGTTCTGTAAAGATTTGATTTGAACTCTGGTACCTTCCAAAGATATTATGTGCATGAAATTCCTTGCCCTTTCAATTTTCATTTAATGTGCTTCCTTTTGGGGAGGAAAATTGAGTGAAAAGTGCACTTGTAATTTAAGATTACTTCTCTATAACAAGAACAGTGAGCTCTGCTAGCTGCACCTGAAGAAGGAAAAAATCTTATGTGGTAGGCATAGGTTCAGAAAGTCTCTTGGGTCAAAAATAGTTACCAGGAAGGTATTGCCCAAATTTAACAAAGGATATGATTCTTGTAGTTTTCTCTTTAGCATAATACCTTCATTTTGCAGGTAATACTTATTTTACAGGGGTACTAAAGAGGTGTTACTTGTTATTCTTGAAAAAGTATTTTCTCTGACCTGAACAGAAGTTTCTACAGATGAATATCTTTATGAAAAGCTTTATGTGGAGAGCAGACAAGTGTATTTTTTTATTTTCTTGATATAAGAAGAGAACAAGCCTGTTTAATTTTGCAATTTTATTTACTCCTCTGATGGGGACCCAAGTCCTTGGACAGCTGATGGTGTGTGACACTGGTACTGTTCCAGTCCCATTATAGTGTGAACGTGGCTGTGAGCCTGTTTTTGAGCATTAAAGCCTGATGCTAATACCCCTGATGCACCATCTCTTATCATGTTGAGGAGTCTTCTTTGTCATGAATTCATTAGTTTCATGCAGAGATCGTATATAATTCTGATTGCTGCTTGCAGGGAAACTTTAAAGAGGGGAATGGATACTGATAATTACCGAAACACCTCAATTGTATGTGCAAGTGGGGAGAAATTTTCATATCCATTAACCTTGTAGTAAAACCCTCTTGAAGGGTTTTTTTCCCCTCACCTTTTTACATGATGGTGTTATGTTCAACTTCATGCAGAAACAGGAAAAGTAGGGCATAAGTAGAGCTCTGCTTCTTTTAGAGGGTTTTGTGATTTTGGCACTTGTATCCAGTCTGGTGCATTGTTCACAGGCTTTCTTTGTTGTTGCTGATAAAGTAAACCATAGATAATTGATAATAATTTCTTTTTGAACAGTTGTGTGGTCAGGGAATTTATGTGCAAGGTAAGCATGGAACTGATGCTTTATAAGTCTTTAAATAAACAAAAATTATCTGAAAGAGGAGATGAAGCAAAGGAGAGTGACAAGTAATGGGCTGAAGAATTAGGGAAAAGCAAGAGGTACATTATAGAACAAAGTCACTACAATTATGTATTTATGTGCCTATCCTTTAGGACTTCTTGTCTATCTCTGTGTGTATAGGTGGAGATGCATATTCAATTACTTCTGCCTTGATGACTGGCAAACAAACATAGGACAAAATCAATATTGCATACAAATATGCAAGTGTTTCCTGATAGGTTCAAAATTTTAACACATATATTATGTATTCTCTTAGTTACAGGTAAAAATTGAGTGAGAGAATAGAAAGCAAGAGACAAACAAGTGAACAGTGGATTAGATGTGCATGATGTTCATGACAACTGCTTTTAAATATGGCAGGCCAAGGTCTGCCTCAGGAATACAGTGCCTGGGATGGGTGTTCCAGTGTGTGGGTGAAATGCTGAAATGTTTTGAGCTCCTGAATACAGGGTTCATTCTTGGGTGCATCGACTCTACTAAAATACAAAGAGTTTCTACCTGGTATAGATATAACTTACTCCTGATTTAGGTTTTCTTTATGCTGTACAAAAAGAAGAAAATGGCAGTTGTGGAAATAAGCCCCCAGTCTATGTGAGCTCACAAATTCTTACTGGTTATCTAGCAGTCACACTATCTTTATTGTACTTTCATCCACCTGATTTCTCCTAAATAATGTACTTGGTCCTTTTTCTATTAACAAATTTCATTTTAGTCTGAAAGTTTCCCTTTTTCTTTTGCTTGCATTTGAAGCAGTGGAATAAAGGGGAGGTGTTCTCAGGGAAGATTGATGTAAAGATTTCAGATACATGGGATTATTGTTTTCTGAGATTATTGAAAATTGATTCGTTAGGAATTTGTTGCCAGATAAGTTTTCCATCTTTGAAGCACTCTGTTTTCCCTGGGGAGCCCTTATTTAATTGATGTTAACTAGATATAGTAACTCCTTTCTGGGATGGCTGAGTTCACTCTTTAAGGGAAAGTCTGTAGGTGTTCTTTGCTGTTTTTCACAGGAGTATTTAATTATTCCAGATATTTAAGAAATAATGCTAACTTGTGCAAGGTTGCTTCTAATTATGCTCTCATCTGCCAAACTTTGGGACTATTTTACCATAATGTGAAAACAGGGACAAGTGTGAGCTTGGAGTCATACTTTAATCTTTGTAATGTGCTGGTTGTTTGCAGAGGTGATACAGGAAAATAAAGCTAAGAATTCATTACACAGCTAAAATCATACACATCTCTATAAATAAAATAATTTTGGTCACATCAACATAGCCGTAAAAATAGTGTGCCATGTTGATTGCTGAAAATTTGGCAGGGGGAAGAAATGTTCCATCACAACTGTTGGAAAAGCAGAGGGAATAACTGGTTTCATGTGTTTGTGAATTTTCCAGGTAGTCTGCATCTGTGCAAGTATCCTTTTTTTAAGCTTCTGGTTCCTTCCCCGATGGATGACCAGCAGGTTCTTAATATTTCTGTGTACTGTTGTGTAATGCATGTGAATAATAGCACTGGCTATGCTCTGTGCCTGGATAAATACAATTAATTGCAATGATTATAGAAAGCAATGAGTTACTGTTAAGCTGCACTTTTTGGAATCATCTTCTTAATACTTAAGTAGAAACTTAAGGCTCCTGTAGGGGTTTTTATTTGGTGTGTGACCCTTCTACATGTTTCATACTGTGTGAAGTGCACTCTGCTGTGAGTGAGGAGCATGGTAAGGGAAGGGCTGAGCTCTGAAGGTCAGGGCTGAGCGCTTCTAGCAATGAAACTACAGCGATTTTGCTGTGAGAGAATTGTGCTCAATGTTGGTATCCGCATGAGTGCAGCTGAATCTTTGAGTTGTCTGGTTTTGCTTTAGGATTTCCTTCAGTGCACACAAATTCTTGAGGCAAAAATCAGGAAGTAAAATTAAGTTTTTGAAGCATAAATAAAGTGGGGAGGCGTTTAGGTGTTTATGTGGTATGTGTTCTCCACCCCTAGTTAGTCATGGCTGTGGAAAGCCCTACTTGCCAAATACTTGATTCATAACTATGCTGTGTAAATCGTGTTATCGTGTGATAGTATGAGGCAGAATGTAAATTCTGGGTGAAGGTGTCTCCTAAAGCCTGGGTCTAAAGTGGTAACAGACACAGATCTGGAATTGTTACCCTGCAATTTTTACTCAGGTAGAAATAATCTGTATTTTTCACTAAGCAAGACACATGTGTAGACTGCCCTACCTCTTTCCTGGGACTGTAACTTTATAAATTGATTTTTTTTTTCTTTAAACTACATGTGGATTCATTTCATTTATCCTTTCATGTGCCCCATCAATGAAGCACGTAGGAAGATAAAAGTATTAATTACCTTCAACTACTAAGACTGAGAATAAATAGGTTTTCATATTGCTAGTTTCAAACTGTACTATAATTAACAGCATCCAAGAGTGCAGAACTTGAAACAGATTAGAAGAGAAACCTCAGCGCTGTTCAGCTTTTACCTTCAGCCCTGCAGCTTTCCAAAAAGTATACAGTGGATTTTCAGTCTAGTGGATATTTCTTAGCTGGCAACAGATAAAAGCCTTCAGTTTCCTGGGAGAGAACCAGAGCGGAGAAAAAGCTGGTTGCATAGCCACTAGTGGAATCCCTTTAATACTGACTAGGTGATCTTGAGAATATTTAAAATAACAGTAAGGAGAATCTCATTTCAGCGAGGCAGAGTTCATTCTTGATAAAGGGCTTTCCAGAAACTAGTTCTTTGTAACTATAGAAACACCTAAATTTCCTAATCTTTGATGGAGAATGAGAACAGACTTTGCTGAGTTCTCGGTAAATCCCAGAGCTGATAGTGAATGCTTAACACACTGAATGTAGTAGGAAAGAGGCTCTTTGGAACTTGCTTCCAGTAAAACATTCTCTAAATCAGAGTAATACCGTTACGAAGCTGCTTAATAATGAAAAAGGTGGTCAGAGGAATGTAGTGGTGAATGTCCTTGGAGTTGAGAGAAAAAGGCTGAAGCAATGTAAATTAATTTTCTGAATCTTCCAGAAAATTATTCTCTCTGCTCACAACCCCATTTTATAAAATTGGAATCAAACCTGACTCTACTTCTTTTGCACTTAAAGAAGAACACAAAACTTTTGGTAACACTAAACAGCAGTGGCAACAATGCTTACTGCTATGGAGACAACTAAAATCTGTATAATATGAGGAAGATGAAAGGCTACTTTAAATCTATAACTTTAAAGATAAGTGTGCAAGTCACTAAGAAAGCGAGCACCTTACTTAAATTTGAACAGAATTTGATATGGAGCCAAATTCAGGTGGAAGGGCTCCATCCTGAACCTGAACTAATTCTTCAATTCTGATAGAAAAGTTGTTGCTTTTCCTTTAGCTGTTGTCAAATGGGAAGGAAAGGCAACAGATAGAGCAATGGGAAAGACTTCCTTGAAGGTGCTTTTGTTGTAAGGAGATCTTTATTTGGAAGACTCCCTCCTGAAGGTAGCATGCTTCAGAATGTTTGTGAAGGAATTTAGGGAGCAAAACAGAGTTAAAAAATTTCAATGTGTGCTAAGTCATATCGCACTGAAGTAAATAATGAGTGACAAAGCAGAAGGTATTCCGAGTGGCTGTTCCTAAATAGTATATTCAATGCTATGCTTTACAAACAGTTTCCTCTTCTTCATTTTGTTGATTTTGTAGATCTTGTCACTGAAAAAGGAAGAGCTGGAGAAAATCTGCATATGTAATCCAACTTGCATAGTTTAATTGCAGCCACCTCAAGCACCTCTGTGAAAACTGTAGTTTTTACATGGGTAAGGCCCCTGCCATTAGTGAATGCCACTGATCCAATGCAAAACTTAGTTTGCAAGCAATATTGCTTGAGAACAATGATTCCTCTCTCCACTATCTCACCAAAATATAACATGAATGTAGTTTCTTAAAATTTCTCAAGGAGCTGCATGGGTAGTTAGACACACAATGATTCTTTTATTTAAGATGATTTAGCTTTAACAGGAGATATGTGGCTAAATATCCATGCACGTCTTGGAAAATATGGTAGTTGGATTGTAACAAGCCATGGTGACCCCAATAAGCACTTTAAACCCAGTAACTCAGTGCTGTTAGGGGAAACCTAACCAATGGTGCAAAACCTGAAATTTGAAATCAGTCAAATTATTTTTCACTGATGCAGAAAGAGATACTTCTATTTTTGAGGGGTACACAGCAGGATTTTTGATGTTCTTACTTTGACAGCTGTATGTTAACTTTGGCTTATATTTTTCTTTTAACTTCTTATTCGGTCAGTTAAAAAAACTTCTCCCAGATTTGACCTGAGATTTTTCCCCATGCTGTAATTTCAATTGTCATTCCATGCTGCTGGCTTAACATTTGTGCTTTTTTCCGCTGAATAAGGTATCTTATCAATTGTCATGACTGTTGTGTATTGTTGATTAAACCCTATAAGCATATCTGTCTCTGAGAGGCTACAGTTTCAGTTAGTGGCTATTATACAGGGGGAGTATCAGGAAGAGTGTGCTCACCTCTGTTTTCCAGGCTCACACAGCTGCAGGGATGTGCCTCTTGCTCGAACTACAGACACAAAGATTGATATCAACTAAGATTGATAATGCAGCACCCTTAAGTCAGTGCTGACTCTCAGTGAGAGATTGAGGCTGGCACTGCTCTCTGCAGGTGTCTAATGTATATCTCTCTAAGCCTGTCAGTCCCCCAGACAGTCTCTGAGGTCAGGGGAGACTGTCTCTGGTGCAAGGCAGTGCAGCTGTGCTGCTTCCAGTTCTGCTGCCTGGGATGTGGGCAAGAGAAACCCTAAACTGGTATCTGCCTGGTGCCTTCTACCATGTTATTTTTTCTCTTGGAAACGCCTTACTTGATACATTGTATGATTTCATTTCTGGACTTTTTCCCTTTTGTTTTTCAGGCTGAGATAACAGCCCTCTGGAAGAGCTGGAAAATACACAAGTAAGTTTTTAGGTTTTTGTTTGGGTTGTTTTTTTTTTTCTTCCTCCTCTGAGTCATGTTTTGGAAGACCACGTCATTTGCCACTGTCTGCCTAGAGAGCTCAGACTGACTTCCTAACGCTGGAGTTTAAATTGTTTAAGATCAGGTGGTGAGTTTTTCAGAATCTTGGAAGAATTTCAAGTCATGTTTCAGGTTTCACTGCAGACAAACTTGAAGCAAAAGTGCTTTCAAACAGTCTTTGCTTTCTGTCAGCATCAGTATAAAAGCCTCGAGATTTTGGGTGGGAATCTAGAGGAATATGTATTTTGGATTTTTTATTAGAATTTGTATAACTAGAGGCAGAAGAATGGCAGAGTCTATTTTTAATTGACCTTAATATCATGTTTTGGCCAGCATCTGCTCAGTTACATGACTGCAGGTGATCTGGATTTGTGCTGTACCTTCAGCAGGGCAAGTGAGCACAGAGCACAGATTAACCCCTGCAGACCTGCATAGCTTTCCATCCATCAATGTGTAAGAGATTTAGCTTTTACAAAATCTTAGTTCTCGTCTGAAACTGCCTTGTGGCAGATGTTCTGCTCCCAAAGTGCTTTTTTTCTGCACATCCCACCCCCCAAAACATCTCTCCATGATCTTCATAAAAAATAATGAACAAAGGATGTGATCGTTGTCTGCGGGGAACTGCATACAATACTTGGCGTCCGGAGTGTTGATTTTCCTGGGGAAAAATACAAGCTACTACTCCCTCTCCTGGCCTCATAGGGGAAATATATGGAATTGTCAAAAGGGGGCATTCTTGCTTTTTCAGACAAATGAGAAATAAGTCATAAAATAAGTGTATAGTTAGACCTGTCATTTAGGTAGAGTAGAAATTGCTCCAGCTGAAAGTCTTTAGCCAAAGCAAATATAACAGATGGAATATTAAATATCAGGAGTGATTTGCAGACTAATTTAATCCCTCACTTTGTGGACAGAGGTTTTATCTATTTCACCTAAGGTTTACCCAAAGCTTTTGTTAATTGCTGAAAATGCCCACTGCAGTTACACATGCACTGTCTGTGTCTAAAAATACATATCCCCTCCCACTGTCATTTAACTCTCAGAGGATAATTCTCCAAATCTGTGAAAATACAAATCTGACAAAGTCCTGCAGTTCTGTATAAGGATTTTCTACAACTGATTTTGCACTTTGCTCTGGCATGTGTAGAGTTGCCAAGTAATAGTTGAAAAAACTGTGTACTCTTTTAAAAATCTCTTGAAAGGGCAAATCCTTATGTATAACAAATCTGGAAGTAGCTCTGGAAACTGAGAAGTTACTGATGCCCTGGGTAGTCCTTGCTCATGGAAACAAAAGCAAATCCAGGACTGACTGCAAATAGAGAATGATTTTGGTTTTAAGCTTCTGTGTTGAGATGTCATCAAAGATATTTACTTCTAAGTTTGCCTGAGCATTTATGGATTAAACCAGTTAACAAACAGGTTCAAACTGGTGCTGATAACTCCTGTTTGTAACCAAATTTTACTCTGCTCGTAGGTATTTCTTGGGTTTTTATTTGCTCTAGTGTTATGGTCCTTATGATTAGGTAGTCTTCATATACATGGTAATTAATATGCTCTACCTTCAATATTCTGGATCAACTAAGGGAAAGCAAACATATGACCTGCATTTAAAAAGTCACATCTGAAGATATCTTTTTTCTCCTCTTGCCTAAGGAATAATTTTCTTTGTAATTCAGTTTATCTATGTAATGCAAATAAAAATTATTTCTGCCCTAAGATTATAGAATATTTTAATCACTGTATTTTTAAAAGATGCTACTTTCCACCAAGATTCTGTTTTGCACACCTCAGCATCTAATTTAAGTGCAGTGGAATATTAGGACTGGGATAAAGATGTTTCTCATGCTAAGAGGTATAATCAGAAAACACCGGCACAACAAGGAGGTTAAAAGTACGTAGCTGTAGAGAGAGCCATAAAATAGTTTAGTTTTAAAACAAACAGAACATTTCAATGATCTTTCTGTACTACCCTTCACCTCCTGCAGTCATTTATACTTGAGGGAAGTGGGTGCAAGGCACTACCAGATACTCCTCACTCAGATTTATAAGCAATCACTAAGCTGCAGAGGAACAGGCAGTGTTTACACTGACAGTTTTCTCTTGGTAATGGAAGAAAAGCACTGGCCCCGAGCACTTGATTCTGAGCTCCTCGTATCTCTGCTTAGCCAGGGTGGGAGGTTAATTTGGAGTTAACTGCGCCAAATACTCGAGTTTGTTACGCTTTAAACTGCTAATGTAGACATCCTCTTACAGGGACCTGGGTATTTGGGAAAGATTAAGTTGAAATGAGCTGGAGGTACAGAACAAAGCGCTGACAGAAAAGCAGTTGTAGGTATAAGGAAGAAATCTAAGTGTAATCTGTACTCATCATCAACTCAAAAATAAAACATGAGCAAAGAATTTCAAATGCAAGACAATAAAATGAAAAGGTTAAAAGGTGAACAGAAAACAGGCAAGATGGTCAGTATGCACCTGAAGTGATTGAATATATGTTTTTTAGGATTGTGCCTGCAAAGATATTCTTCCCCTACATGTGCTGTGAGCAGTTTTAGGATTGCTCTGTGTGTGTGTGTGTGTGTGTATAACTCTTCCATTTCATCCCATTTTGTACTCCTTTGCACCAAGTGCAGCTCCTGAGGGTTGACTGCAGCAGGATTTAGAAATGCAGATTGCCGTTCTGCTTTGGCTCAGATAATGCCCAGGTGTGTGCTTTGAGCATGGTTTTACTCCACTGCAAGTTAGTAGGTCTCATAAGATAAATGATGGGTTATTACTATGATTTTTTTTATTAGGAATCTATTATTAGTGTCCTCGTGGAAGACAAAATGCTGCGGTTTTATTTATTGGTGTGTTTGTGCAGGTGTGAGGGAGTGTAAGATACGTAGCTATTAAAAACCCTCAAACAACCAAACAAAAAACAACTATGAATGATCCTCACGTGCCATGAAGTAGAAGTCAGGTGATGGATTACTTATAAGCTACCCCAAAAATGTGTTTGTGAGAATAAATGAAAGTATTCTCAAACAAAAGACTTGCTATTGCAAGTCAGACCTGATTTCAAAATGCAGAAGAGGAGGGAAGGAGCTTGCAGTGACTGTAGGGAGGTATCAAGTAAAGAAGGCCACAAGCTAAGAGGGTAAAGGGCCATACAAACAGCCAGGAATAATCATTTGTGGAATAGCATGGAGGAAATTCTAAATCCTGGAGTTCTGCTAGCAATGATAAATTCAAGCAATCAAAGTTATTTTGATAATACTATTATTACACAATGGAATTTTTATATTCTTCCTAACATTCCTCAAATTGCTGGGGAAGAAAAACCCAACCAAACAAAACCCCAGCAGAAACCTGGTGATCAGGAACCTGAAAATTATCCAAAAGTTCTGCTAGTTCACAGCACTAGGGAGGATGTAACAGCAATGGGGTGTTGCATAAATGCAGGGACTGAAATTCCCAAGAGGAACAAACTTGAGTGGACATGAAATAAATAACCAAAGGACTTTCTATTTCACCAGCCTGACCCACTAAAATGGTTCAGTTAGAGGCCAAGCCTGCCTAGCTCATGTTTAAAAAAGGGATTTGTGAGAACTTGGTGTTGCACATGACCAGTCCTTTAACTGACTGCAGAGTGAGGCTGTGTCAGGATGACAATTGTCCTTATGTTATGTCAACACCGGGCTCTGGCTAATCCACAAGAGGGACACAATTATGATTCCTCTAATAATATTAATGAGTTCTGCGTCTGTCCAGTTCTAGAGGAGACTGAATACACACCACTCCAACACTTCCCTGTTTTAACTTGAGCCAGTGGTGAACTGGTTAAGGCACTTTTCAGCTTGTGGTAATTTTGTTCCAAAAGAAGTGTCAGATGCATGGTTCTTATTACCTCTTAATATGTCTCTGGAATACAAGGGTTAACTTTTCTCAGCAGTGCAATGGACTTCAGTTTAAGTAAGAATCAGCATGAGAGGTTTCAATACTAAATTAGAACTTGATTCTGTACAGAGTTCAAATTTGGTATCAAAAGTGTCAAGATTTGCATGTTAATTTGGCTGTGAATTTCCACATGGGCTGCTGGACATCCTTCATTTGAAACCATGGTTCTGTAGACTTTGATTTCATGTAAAGGGGAAGGAAAAAACCAAAATTCTTGAGAGGGTAATCCAGGGAGCCCTGAAACCAGTCTTTGAACTTGTCCCTGCAATGAATGTAGTGCAAAACTTTATGAAGACAAAACTTTATTAGAAGAATTGAGAAAAAAATGTTGATTTGTTTTTCAAACTCCCCCACAGAAACTGCTCAATTGATTTCACGAGAAGATGAACAGAAGTAAAAATTTCGTGATCAAGCGTCTACTTAAAGGTAAGAGCAAAACTCCAGTGGATTCTTGGCATTTGGGAAAATGTGAACCAGTTCTGGAACTCCTGGCTTAGCTTTGTCTTCAAATATTGTATTACGAAACCAAGCAGGGAAGTGCTTTTGGAGCTAGTGCTGGGTGGGAAGAAAAGGTAAGTCAGAGCAGAATGATAAATAATGTGTTGGTCTCAGAGAGGAGAGGTGTCGTCTTGTTCCTGACACACTGTCAAGAAGATGTTTTACTGATTTGACTCTCTGTGTTGAAGAACACACAACAGTTACTTAGTAAGTGGTTTTGTAGGGAATCTCACCCATGTTACGATAAACGGAGCTCAAAGGTAACATGTCTTTTATGCTTTTACACTTTTTGGATGATAACTGTGAAAAATTACCTAGGGAAGGTTAGCAAGCTGTACCTGTGGCCATTTTCTCATGACCCCTGAGTGATAAAGTTTACTATCTTGGATCATGATGTGCTGTCAAATGACAGGTTTGCCTGTCTGGCCAACGAAAAGTAATTGAGGAGTGTTATGGTTTTACAATCCAGGTTTCACCAAATTTGTAGCTTTTTGAGCTGTTAGACCTGAACAAAATAGGTCAATGTTGACAGAATAAGGTTGGCTCTCACTTTTCTCCAGATTTTGACTACTGCTTTGTGTGCACCTCATACCTGAAAGCTTCATATAGGAAGCATGTAGTTTTCTGGAGGTATTGCTGTTGTAATTTCACTTACAGCTCGAGTTAGGATTTTTTGCTCTTATGGTACAGTATTGTTTTGGTTGCTGTTCTAAAATTTGTATCTGGAATCCCAGATCTGCATGAATTTGAACAAGTAATTTGAGAGGCTCCTGTAAGTGGGGAATTGGGAAATCCCTACCAGCTGGAACTACTTAATAGTGGAAGCTTTGCTGACCTGAGGTTAGCTGTCCACAAGCCATTTATTATTGTAGGTATGGGGCCAAGATATGGAGCAGCAAAATTGCTTCTCTTGCTTCTATTTCTCACAGCCTCCCCTTCAGTAGTGGTTTCATTTGTTGCACCCACGTTGTGTCCTGAAATATATTAGTAACTGGAAAAAAAACAAAACAAAAACCCCCAAACAGATGTGTTTTGTATGGTGGTTTGTTTTTTTTTTTTTAAATAACTCTTCGGTCTTGGGACAGAAGTATCTGTGTAAACAGATCCTTATGGCTGAGATTTTCTGTAGCTGTTCAATACCTGCTGACTCTGGGACTATTTTTAGCCACTATATACATTAAACATTACTATTTTTAGGTAGCTTCCTCAAGTACTTTCATCTGCATGAAATGTTTTATCTTGCCACTTGGAGTTTGTCTAAGTCAAATAATAAAAAAGCAAAGTATAAAATCGGGGTGCTTTACATCCATTACACTTTTCCAGGTAAGCTATATCTAGAAAAAGGAAACATTAAAGAAAAAAGGCTGGTTTGGCTACAAATGACTTATTTAACTCCTGCGGGGGAAGAGCCTTCACATGGGTATCATTTTGTGTTTGGTGCCACTGGTGATGTCCTGTTTGAGGGACACAACTTGGTAAATAGATTTCACTGTAACCTCAGAACAACAAAAGCACTGGAAATCCTGAACTTCTGTGTACTGGAGAAAACAGATCTCTATTTGTGCTACAGTAGTAAGATAGTTCATGATCCAGATATGAAGGGTGGAAAAAAGCTTTTCTTTGTGGTGTTGGATGAACTGAAGGACCCCAAGATGAAAATGTTTTTCAGGTTGGATGATGAGGTGTAATGGTGGTAGCACAGCTGAGATGAGACTGGTGCTCAGTGTGCATAAAACAGTAGAAAAGGTGTTAAATGAGCTGGAAAAATTAGGAATGATGGTACCAGTGTGGTGACCAAATGCTCTTCCTTTGCATGAAGTGCCTGAACTCCTTGGTATGGACTCTGTGCACATATGTTAAAGGTAAATGGAGCAATTAGGATATCATAGGAATTATGAACCAAAATTCCAAAGTAAACAAAGTGCTTAAATATACTCAAGAAAGGAAAATATTGTTATATTAGCACTGGTCTTCAGCTGACCACATAGGAGATTGAAGCAGCTTTGTAAAGGAAAACACTTGTGGGAGAAAAGTATGTAATCAACAAAGTTTAAGCTTATACCTTGCGATTGAATGTTTTAGTGTGAAATAAATGAAAGGTAGATTTTTGGAAAAAATGTTTTGCTGTGTTAGGGAAATACTTTTTTTTTTTCTACTTATGTTTGATATTAAGAAATGGTTTTTACAGGATACTAAGGTATACTTTTTCCAGCCTGAAGTCATCATGGATTTTCTTAAATTAAAAAAACCCACAACCAAACAACAAAAAATTCCCAACTTGAAGCAACTCTGAGGGATTTGCTAGCTTATTATTTTGCCCTGAGGCGGGATCAATTTTACCTGTTATTCAAGACATAAGTTTGTCTGGCTTCCCTTTAAAGCTATTATGATAAAGACTGAGTTTTCCTGCTTTCCTCTGTTCATGTTTGATTATCTTTACCTGGTATTTTGTCTTACCTGTGTAGAATAAGTAGTGAGTTTTTGCAGCAGCCTTTTGCACAGTGTCCCCTCAAATGGGCTTTGTTACACAAAACCAATTCCCTAAGGGCAGGCAAATACAGCACAAATAGAAAATTATGATGTAGGAAAGACAAGGATGACACTCGAAGCCAAACCCGAATGCCAAGTGCGGAAACACTCACCCTGTTTGCTTCTCAAATCTTTGCTTCTTGATGTAAGAGTTTTTCCTTCTAAATATCGCCTTGAAGGCCAGAAATAATTTCGTGGCTTTGCAGTTCTGGTTCTATAGTTAAAGGGTTCAGCTTCTCCACAATGTGGGGAGTTTTTCCCAGTTTGTAGCAAGTGGCTCTTTGCTGGGGTCTGCATTGGACAGGGTACAATCCTATGTGCATTCCACGTCCACATCGTGGAGGGGAGGGATTAGATAAGTTGTTTCATGAGCTACTCTGTCAAATAGCCTGAGAGACACCTTGCCTCCCATAAGACTTCTGCATCTGAATCTCATCTATCAAAGGAAAGTCTGATATTTTCTAGGATGCCACAATTTGTGGAAATGAATGAGCTTAATTAAGCTCATGGGAAGCTCTCGCAAATGGCTAGAGATAAATATCAAATGGGGTCAATACACTGTCATGAGACTTTTGGCTTGTTACTGGATGTTCCCATCCCTTTGGGATGGCCTAGAGGGCAAGGACTTCTGAGAAGATTGGGGTCGGCCATGATTAAAGCTATATTTAGAAACTTTTTTAATTGCATAGACTTCAGGCACATTAGAGCTGGCTGATTTTTTTTTTTTTTTTTTTAATGGAACAGTTTTCTGTTAGAAAATGCAGTTTAGTGGAAATTGGAGTGTTCCATGGGACTGTGTCAATCTGATTGTAGCTTTTGACAGAAAGGGAAAATTAACTCAATTTGTCAGTGCTTTAGTAATAGGAGTGTGTCATTTGGACAATGTGTGCCTTATTGAACTATTTGACATGTTTCATGTTGGAACTCAAAGCAGAATTAGAGTAATTGTACTCTTACCAAAATACCAGTTTGAATATATGATAACTATTATTTTCTACACAATAATTTGTTGATGGTAAATCATATTAAAATGGAACATATGAGTAGACACAAAACTTTTACTGAGTGTCACTGCCATAGAATGTTATTTATTATTTTATTCTAATAAAATAAAAATTAGGTTCTAGATTCGATTCTAATAAAAATTAGAAATGCTAGAATTTCTTGGAAAATAGAAGCTGTCCTCAACTTGAGGAAGAGTTGGCAGAATAAAAAAAACAAATCCTGATATAAATCAGATCTATTGGTGATAAAGATTTTGACCAGTCCTGTGAGTCTCAAATGGAAGTGGTGGTCTCAGATTTTTCTGCAGGAAGCATAAAACATTGGAAAGTACTCACTGAACATAAAGGGTGACCAACACAGCAAAAATCAGAGGTCTTGGAAAAAATACTGTAGGAACACAAATTATATAAAATAATTTGGAAAGCCAACCTCAGGGAGAACCTGGCCTGCAGTTCCTGATGGATGGCTGGAAATCAGGAGCATTGAGACATGGAGGAATAACCATAAAAAAAGCAGTATGAACATTCTGGATGTACCCAAACATTTTTTGTATAGATAAATGCCACCAAGAAATGCCTTTTGAGCAAATTGAACTCTTGTACTTTGCAAGGGACACAATCAGGCAAGTTGTAAAGGGACATGGGAAGAGTGTTCATTGGGGCGATGGGATCAGCTCCTGGGTTTCTGTTGCAACTTGCTGGCTACTACAGTGGGTCGATTGGCAACAAACTCATTTGCACTTCTTCGCTGGGGAGGGGAAGGTGTTTGCTGTGTGTCAATTTGGAGCTCACTTTAAAGGCTAGAGCTGCTTAAGACTAAAAACCCAGGGACCAGTTCATGATTATAGTGTTAGAAAAGGGAAGTGGAAAAACATAACACAAGGTCTGAGGGTATCCTGCACTAGTCTCTAGTTTTAGCTGGTACTTGGCATTTCCCCTTTGGTGTTTGTTACAACCAGCTAAGGATCTCCTTGCTAGGGCTGTTTCTTGAGAAGAATTCGACATCTAGGTTTGATTCTTGGTTGAATTGGGTGCCTGCTTTTGAATTATAAGAGTAGGTTATAATTTTGGACGTTTGTGGTCTTGCTTCTAGCAGTTTGGTGTAAGGAGTGTGCTGATGTGATATGGTTCGGATCACAAAAGGGATGGTTTGGATCACAAAAGGATCACAGAGTCTGCACAGGTGAAGCACAGAGATAACCCTGCAGAGTGGATATTTCTGCCTTCATCCTTGCAGAAACTCAGCTCCAATTTAGTTCCATATTTTGTAAACTTCCTATTGGAAGTGTTATTTTTAGCACTGTGGCATATTTTTGTTTCCCTTTCTCAGCAGTATGACTG
>QWTY01003653.1:5597-33777 GCA_008033365.1 Pseudorectes ferrugineus
GCAGTGACACATAATCTAAATAATCTTCCACGAAAGATGAATTTGTGGGTTTGTCTATTTATTCTAATCTGTAGCCTGACCACTGAAATCTGTTAGAACATGGATGGTGCATAAGCCCCTATAAATATGGCTGAGTTGTGCAAAAACAACAGTAATCCTTATAATACACAATCTATCACCACACTTCTTATCTCCTCTTGTGTAATCCCCCTGCACACATTAAGCTCTTAGCAGTATGACACGTAGAAGAAAAACCCTGAGCATTGTGAGGGCCCCCTTAGCAGAATTCATCTAATAGAATACAACTGTTTTGGTGCTGTGCAGGGCAATTTTCCTCTCACTCTTCCACTCGTGGCTCTCCTTCCTCTGGGCAGATGCCCCAAGTGCAAAGCACTCTTTTCTGGTGTGCAGTACCCTAGGAATTCTCTCCTACTCTTACAAATCCTTTCCATCAAGCCTCAGGAAGGGAAACAGAGCAATTTGAAAGCCAAACACTATATTAGAAATTCTACCCAGTACTTTGACCCCTCAAATAGAAATGTTGTTAAGCACTGCCCAAAAAACTCTGGTCTTCTCTAATGAAAGGATATCCACTCATTGTGGGTAAGGCTTGTGCTGGAAAACCAGATGAGACACAGTGGATCAGGCACTAGCACCACATGCTTCTGACTTCACTACAAGTGCCCTATAGGAAAGATATTTTTGATTTCTGGGTCACTAAATAATAGGGTATTGTCAGAGGTCACTATGATCTGAAGCAGAAAGTACTTTTTCATACAGAAACTTCTTGTTGATGTTTAACTTTGATTATTTTTTGACACGCAGCGTAATGGATCCACAGATCAATTATCCTTTAAGCACACTCATTTTTAAAATGTTTTTCTAGCCAGACAGCTAACTTGCTTTGAGCAGAAGATTGAAGACATTGAATCTGCCTGACCTAAAAGAGAAAATGACTATTTCATTGCCATATATACATATATATATCTATATATCTCTATATCTATATAAACACACACACATACACACACTGCTGCATGTTAGATTGCCAGAGCACTCACATTGGGGTCAGGACTGGATCTTTTCTGGGTGGTAAAACCCTAAAGGGATAAACAGGCAAAATAGGCAGACTGAAAGTACTGTTAAGGTAACAACAGCAGAAGCTTTACCGTCCAGGTGACTTGCACTGTCGTGGGTGTCAGCACAACTGGATTATGCAGCCGTACAATGACATCTCCCAGTTCTTTCTGGACTTGCCTGTGATCCACACCTTGTGCTGGGGGGCTGATATCTGCCAGGCACACATATGAAAGCATTACTTCAATGAGAAAAGATAAATATGGCATCAATAAAAATTACTGGGTAGCCTAATGACCAGATTTGAACATCCTTTATAGCACTGTTTTTAAAAAAATACAGCACTAAGGTTTAAACACAAACTCAAATGAATATCAAATAATGCAAACAAACCATTCACCTCTAGCCACTTAGGAAATAATGAAATATAAATAAGTTTAAAGGAGTATACTGAATAGATGGCAAAGTTTTCTCAGCTCTGGTAAGTGATGAGAGCGATGCAATGTTCACTAGTTCCAAAGTACTCAGATAATAATAATGCTGCCCAGATGTCTGGAACCAAATTGGTTAGCATAATTGAAGAAAATGAACAGTGTTTTTTTATTTTCTTAGAGCACATATGACATTAAGTCATTATATGTTTCCAAACTTTCACCAAGCTTTCTCTCCCCACATGCCATGCACACAAGAAACCAAAGACTAAAAATAGCATTTTCCTCTGCAAAGCAAATTTTCCCTTTACAGACATAGCTAATGAAATCTAGTGCAAACATGAAAAAAAAAAAAGATTTAATTTAGGAAGCCAAACTGATTCTCATCTAGTAAAAGGCCAACAAAAACAATCTACCACAAAAATTTTCTCTTCAAGATTATGTGCCCTTCAAAGTGTGTGGGGGAATTGTTTCTTCTAGTCAGAATCCGATTATAGAGATATTCGAAAAGGCCTGATAAATTATGGTCATGCCTGTCTAGGCATCTCTGAATTCTGCTTGGTTTTCCCTTGGGATTCAATAGTCAAAGACAGTTCCTCATTTTTTGGATCAACATCATGTCTTTGCAAAAAAAAATACATATATCAAAGTTTTTTCCCCTTCTGATGGACTTAGATATGGGAATAAGCATCATGTGATTTCTTTTTATCTTCTAAACGCTATTTAAAAGAAATAATAGTTGTCTTAACAATGAAACATTTCAATACATCAACTGAGTTTTAATCACATGTCTTCAGATCTTGAAAGTAAGTAGTTTTTGATGATCAATAATTTGCGTTCCTAATCCTGGATTGTTATGGGTTCTGAGTCACCAATAAACAATACTGCCACAGGCTTCTATTGATACCCAAATTAAAATGGCTCCATGGATCTCCAGAGGGAATATCATCGAAATATGAGGGTCAGTGAAGGTGCTTGTCTAGCAAATTATGTTTATTTGAAGCAGCCAAGAAACAGAGATATTATAAAATAAAACTGCAGCTCAGACTGGTCTAGAGGATGATCATTTATGCTTCTATCCACAAAAAGCTATGATCCTTGGTACAACAAACCTACAGTTATCCATGGCTACATTTTAGGTTAAGTTATTCTGTGGTATACAACCAACAAAGTACCCGTACTCCCTCAGAGGAAAAGGCTTTTCCACATAGTAGTTTGTACGAACAGCATTTCATCATTTTAATGGGACATATGTCCAGAAGTAACAGAGTAACATGGACTTATAACAATAAGAAATGAATGCCAAGATGTACATGTGGAATTCATTTTTCTGGTATGTACACTTGAAAACATATGCATGTGTGATGCTCTCAGTGTAATTTCATTTTCACATTACTAGGAGGCTCCTGGTGGAAAAGCAGTTGAGCTATCTCTAAGGGTATCATTACGTATTGGAATAATGGAATCATGACTCAAGTAAAACTGGTTCAAGAAGCTACATCCTGATTACAATTAGATTGGTTAGACATTTTCTCTAACTCCTCTTTTTACAGCTTTCAGTGAATATATTATTATTTGTTATTAATTTAGATTTCAGGGATAGAAATATATATATAGTTTTTTGAAAGTGTTTTTTTAGTATATGGTTTCATCTATTAATAATCCAACAAGAAATCAGCTCCTTCATTAGAGTAGTTACTGATTTCGCTGTCCTTATTTCACATAAGTCATATTAGGTAAACTTTTTGAAAGTACCTGATTATCTACTTGCAGTTCACTGCAAGTGAAAATTCACATGAAATCTTATTACTTGTATTTGCTATACTGAATACCAGGACATTAAATGTTCAGCTATTAAAACTACCACAGACACCTGTTGCAAATTATCATTATATAGCACTGCTATAGCTGCTTTGTTATTTCTCCATGGCCACTGTGAATAGGCTTTCCACCATGTGTCAGTTTCTTCTGTGAGCCTGAATTGAATTCAGGCATAATTAGAAATCACATCAAAACATTATGTTAATTTTCAATTGATTTTATGATTTAATTCTATTAAACTGCAGGCTTGCAAAGAAGCTATAAATCCTGTACATGTCTCAGTTTGCTTGACTGCTAAACAGCTTCTGGAAATGGAAGCTGCAACACATGCTGTAGCTAATTAAAAGACATGTTTTTACTGAAATCAAATTGCTTGTCAGTATGTCAGATAAAAAGTCTATACTTGACACTCAAATGCCAAACAAAGTTGTTTTTTTTAGCTAGGTGATAAGTTATGCAGACTAAAAGGCTGTTGCAATGAAAAGCATGAGTCACCCTATAATAATGGGAAAATAAGAAAGAAGGAAACTTGTGATACTCCACGGATAGTCAGGCCATGCAATCCTGCACAACTCACTCCTCCAGCTTTTGAGAAGGCAGCTCTGTTTTTCCTTTTCCAGCCATGATTACTATTTTAAGGGTACAACTATTCAGGACAGATTTATTCAGGACTAGGCTGGGATGAGGAAGACTGCATGGTTATGTGATAAAGAAATACCACCCTACTCTTGTTTATCTCTTTCCATCCAGCAAAGGACCCAAACAACTTCCAACACACATGCTGGAGGCTGACTCAGGATGTGCTCTCCATGGGCACCTTTAGATCTTCAGAGACAGAAGTCTCTGAATAAGAATAAACAGAGACAGAGGATTTAATTTTAAATTAACTGTGACAGGAGCTATTACTTTGGATTCAAAAAATTAATATTCCAAAGAATTATGAATTCCTGTATTACGACATGTTTAACACAGAACTACACTCTTGAATTAGGTATTCAAGCAATGTCTTGTCAAAGCCAAAAAAATCCATGCTGTGAAGGGAAATCTGTTTGTGGCAGTGATATTCAGTTAGACCTTGATGCAATAGCTGATTCAATAGCAATGGAGGATCACAGCTACCAATCCTTTCCCCACCCTACAAATGAGGGATTTCACTGCAGCCTTCCCTCTTCGTTTATGCAATGGATTAATACAAAGAATTCAGAAATGTCGGTATATAAATAGAAGGCCCACACCTTTCTCAGAATAACTTCAATATATTCTTAGCATGCAGATGCCTTAATTTACATGAATTCTCTGCCTAAATGTTGGCTCAGATTAATCAACACGCTACGGATATGTTGTGCATTTCTTTTGATTAAAACTAATTCTAAACACATTGTCTGCCTGTTATAAACACTTGCTGCCATAGTATATCCCTACCATACTAATGGAGAGGAAGAAAGGACGTGGAGAGAAAAGATACTGAGGAGAGGAGGGTATTCAGAGTGCTTTTCAGAAAAGCTTAGGTAATTCACATTGCTTTCAATAGAAACCAGGGGCACATCGAGTCTAAGTGAACTGCAAACCAAAGGTCTATACTGTGCAAAGGATTAAGGACGTAACCTTTCTCTCCTAAGCCCCAGACTGATGCAGCAAACATTGGACTACTTTTATTTTTACTGGTTAAGCTCAAATCATGATTCCTTCAGTGAGTGTGCTAAAGCCAAATGGCCAGACTGACCTATCGGTCAACCCTCAGTTCCTTCTTTTTGTTTTAGCTCAAGCACAAAAGCCTTAAAGACCCCCTTACCTTGAGTTCGGACAGGATCTGACATGGGGCTGGGGTCGCTGAGCCCCTGAGAGTTGATGGCTCTGACCATGAACAGGTAGATGGTGTTGGGGCGCAGGCCTCTCACAGTGTACAGGGTGCTCTTCACGTGGTTGGCCACCGTCTGCCAGCTATTGCTCACAGACTGACTGCAACGAGAAGAGTGTGGAAGATTATAAACTAATACAAGAGAAAAATAAAGAAGTGAAAGGACCTATTTTGTAACCCTGGATTGACTCTAGGTATGGAAAAAATAGTAAAAGCAGGGTGAAGTTAAAAATATTGGTTTCACTTAACTCATCAAGATGGGCTAAAAAACATAATGCAGCTGTCAAAAGTATTTCTCTTTGCAATAGAAATAAAACTTTTGGCTATTTCTCTAAAATAAATACCTGCAAAAGGAAAGGGTAGAAAGCTGTAAAGTAAATTTGAATGATAAACAGGCTACTCTTGAACAAAAGCCTTAGAAAGGAAAGTTCTCTTAAAAGATAATTTTCTGTACTGCTAAGTAAACTATGTCAATAAACTGTCATTGGAAAAGTATTCTCCTCGAACTAAATTCACACTCAAAGTCAAAAATTTTTGAAAACATGCTTTGAAATGGAGGAAAGTATATGAATATTTTTTCTGTCACTACATTTTCAATTCAACATTATTATAATTAGATTACAATCCACCATATGAAAAGATTTCAAATGTGATTGTTAAAACAGCTTTTAATGAAAATGTCTGGCTTTTGTAAAAGTTATTGATGGGATGCCATTAAAGCTTATCTAGGGCAAAATATCAGAAAAGTTTAAAGAGAAAATTTTATTTTACTGTGCTTTGTTGTATAGCATCGATAAAAAAAATCTTTATATTAAAAGGAAAAAGGAAATGGAAAGCTACAAGGTTTATGTTGTTTGAATCACTTCATTCATGCAAAGCATAAAGAATAAGTTCTAGAACAAGACCAACAAACTGCAAATACAGTACTGTTCTTTACATATAACATGGCATTTGAGCCAAAATTTGCATGCATATGATTATGACAAATTCTTGCATGAATTTTACCTTAGAGATGAACTGAATATTTGTCATTTTTTAATATCTGGATTAAGGAACACATTTAAGAAGATGCAGATTTTTAAGCTGAAATGTGTTCTAGAGATAGATGTCAGAGTATGGCCCACACTCAAACAAACTTCCTAAATTGGAGCCTAAGAGTCCTTTTGTACCCCTGCTGTGTGGAAGGGTGCACCTGAATTATTTTCAACCTCAGGCTGCAGGATAAAATCCTAAATGATCAACACTGGTCTTTTCAGTTAGAAGTTTTCATCTATCTAAACCACAGAAAAATAGAAATTTAAAGCACTTTAATAGGTACTGCTTTAACAGGAGCAGGAATTCAAGTTTGCAAAGAGGCTTCAGGATTACCCATTTATTTTCATATTATCTGTACTACGATAGCCAGGAACCTGCAGCATTCCCACAGGAGACTCTCACTGATCATCAATGTTAAGGGAAAAGTAACAAATAATTACTGTATTGTCCTGTTATATTCCTGTTGACCTGAAGAAATAGTTAGATATCCTCCAATCAATCACTTCAAAAAAAGTGATAAATTACAAAAAAAATCAATGTAAAGAATATGAATCAATGCCTTCTATGGAGTTGAGTCATTTAACGAGCTTCTAATGATATGTGTAGAGTCCAAAAGAACACCACAAAACCCTGGTACCAGGGTTTAAGCAAAATTAGAAAGAAAGGAGCTTAAAAGTGGTATAATTCACATACCTAAAAGCCTCAATGATATATGCACTAGCTGGTAGGCTTCCAGGGGTCCCTGGCTGCCAGGACAGGGTGACACTGTTCTTAGTAACATCAGTGACCTGAGGTTTGGATGGTGGCCCAGGGAGGTCATTTATATCATAATTTTTACTGACTGTTGCTCCACCGGATTCTGTGAAGGGCAAACACAAAACAATTACTTTTTATCCTTGGTTATATAATTTGATCAAAGTAGAAGATTAAAATGAAAAACATGGCAAACATCTGCAAAATCAGCCTAATGGATGTTCTTAATCTGTAAAGAACTAAGTCAACAATTGCATTAATACCATGTGTTTCTGGATGAAGAGCTATCATTCCTTAAGTACATCGAGAAAGAAAAAAAATGCAAAACTCAAAAGGTTATATATAAATATAAAAAACCCCAACCAAACAACAACAACAAAAAAAAAACTGAAAAGAAAAGAAAGAATAACAAAAAAGCCCAGCTTGCTGAAATGTACATAAAATACCAAAAACTCCGTTGCTGAGAAAGTTCCTGTATCCAAATCAGAGAGAGCACTTTGAACTTTTCTTGCCCAAGCCAATTACTGGATAAATCCACATTTTATTAATACTCCTGTCAGAAGAATTAAAGCATACTGCTGTCACTGGACACAAACATGAAAATTGTTGTGATTTCAACGGGCATTATAAGACAACAGCAATGAAATGCAAGGTGTGTGAAGGAACACAGCCTTCTCACCCAAAACTTCTCCGTGTCAAACCCAGAAGTTCTAGAACAGATGATTTGACTCAGAGTGCTCTCATATGGTCTACACTTTCCTTGTGTGCCAAGTGGAACACATCCCTGGGCATGGCTTACCTGTCACCTCCAGCACAGCACTCCAGGATGTCTCCCCACTGGAACTTGTAGCAACACAAGTGTAAGTCCCAGTATCGGACAGCTGGACAGAAAAAGGGCATAAGGGCAGCTTTAACAACCTTTTAGAATCAGCTAAGTTTACTCTAATTTTCTTTTTCTAAATGTTCCTTGCTAAGAAGGACTTAGCCTACATTTTACACCAGACTAGAAGGCACCAGACATTTTCAAGCAATCATTTAATGGTGGCTTGCTTTTAGAGAACTATAATAAGATTACTTGCTTCTAATACTTTACTAATTCTAATTTTCATATTGTTAATGGTACTTTAAATGCTCCAGAATGGATGTTCCTGACAGTGTCAGTGTTTGCACTGGTTACAACAAATGCAGGTGAAATCAGGTAAGGGTATACCAACAATTATCCTCTTAGAGGGTAAAATCTCAGCATTCGTTATCCCGTGACGACCCAGAGGTCCATTTTCCAGTGCCAGGAAGGATGTTACATCACCTTAGACTCTTATGACAGATGAAGTAATTTCTATACACCCCACACACAAATGCTGCTGAAACTTAACAGTGGTTCTCTGTACACGGACGGTCCTCCAAGCAATTTCCAAAAAGCAGCACTAAATTAGATCTTACACCATGTTACCTTTCTTCCGTTTCACATGGGATTTTAGTTTAGGCTTGCAAGGCCCTTCGGCAGCAAAAAAAAATGCATTTGTATAAAACTATTGTGATTCCCTTGTCCGTTCAAATATTTTAAATTTATTTGGGGAAACTGCTTTGAGTTAGATTGCCAATATTAATCTCATCGCTGTATAAACTGTTTTACTAGCAAATTTGCCAAGTCTCTTCCTATTCCCTATTTAAATTTAAAATAAAGATTTCCGAGTCAGGAACTAGTGAAGACTACAGTGATGGATGGAAACTGGTAACTTTACAAAGCACAAAATATACGGAGGAGCTCTCCTTCCACTTCGCATAAAGCATGGTAATCTGGAGGTGGAAGCAGAAAAGGGAGAGTGCTGACTCTAGTGATTAAGAAGAATTTTATTCACCATCACATGACTTGATGGAAAGAGAACTGCATCCAAGAAGTTTTATTGGACTTTAAGGAATTGTAATAGGTTTTCTGCTAAATGCAGATTGGCACTATAGCATATGTCTTTATACGTCACTCTTCAAGAAGAATGTCAAGGCAAAAAAGCAAGATGTTCTTTAGATTACTTGTTGATATATACTTAATTGATTTTTAGCTTTGTCGTGTACGGATTTTGTTGCTATTTTCCTTCAGTTACACTGAGAATGCAGTGTACCATTCTTAAGGGAGGAAGCAACTCATTAATGCCAGCTCAGTTTTCCGAATGAGCATAACTTGCATTTCAGGAGATTGTTTTTTGTGTGAAATACAAGCAGTAATGAAAACCCCTCTGAAAATGGCTCAAAGACTCAAAATATAGCAGTGCTGCTAATGAAATGAGAAAGACTCTTGAAAGGAGAGATTTTCCAGAGGAAGGAGACTTACAGCATTCTGAAGCAGTGTTTTATTTTGCTTCTTCTGAGATTTTATTAAATATACAATTCTTCATTACGTGATAATGGGGAATATTTCTCAAGGCTATGGTTCTCAACTTCATTTGTGTACTACTGTGACAGATGGTGTATGGCGTACTCAATGAGGTATGTGGTGTACACAACAGAGTAACTTGCAGGAGGGAAACAACATACAAAGCAAGCTGGAGATACACTGCTTCTTGCAAGTTAGGGCAAATTATCTAACTTCCAGGCTGTGGATGGATTAGATACAAACTTAGTGTGTTGGTAACTCAATCATTTATACTTTTTTGGTGCTATGGAAAAAAAAACAACAGGGGAGGTGAATGGAAAAATCTTTACTATTCAGTAAAATAAAGTTTTGTTCCTTAGTTAATGCAGATGTCTAATCCTGGTGTGGCACATTTCTACAGAGCAGAAGGGAGTTTTCCATTGGTGCTGACCTGTCTGAAGGAGTACTGAGTGAGTGACATATGTGAGTTTTTAGTTGTCTTCCTCAGGGCAACTGAGAGATTGGCTCATCAGAAAAATCTCAGTGTTCATGTTATGACTATGTTCATGTTATGTGACTGTTGCAGGCTCATGAATCATTTGATTGTGCTGTAACAGAAATAGCAGAAAAGGATCAGAGAATGGTTTGTGTTGGAAGAGACCTTAAGGATCCTCTCATTCCAAGCTCCCTGCCATGGTTGCTCAAAGTTCCAGCCAACTAAACCAGGCTGCTCAAAGTTCCATCCAACCTGGCCTTGAACAGAGATAGGGAATCCACAAATTCTCTGGGAACACTGTTCCAGTGCCTCCCCACCCTCACAGTGAAGAGTTCTTCCTGATACCTAATCTAAATCTACCCTCAGCCAGAAGGCAGAGGACATGTGGGTGGCAATTATTAATTTATTTTGAACTTGGGTGTATAAGCATATTGGACATTTCTGTGGCCCTTTTTTCCCTTAGGAAGTGGTGCTAGTCCTTGTTTAGGTAGACCTGAGAGAAAAGTTAAACATTCCTCATTCAAATCCATATTTAATTCATAAAATTTGCAAGGCACAGGAGAAAACTGGTGTTTATGGTTCTGTGTAGTTTTTGTTCTTAAATCGGAGTCAAACAAACAGTGCACGTTACTGCTACAGAGGCGTTTCTAAAAAATGCCTTTCTGAGCCTTTAAGGAAAATTGGTTACCAGTGAATGAGCCACTCAAGGATCAATAAAAGCCTCATGTCTTTCAGAACCACACTCACTACTAATACTGTTTTCTTCTCCTCTTGCAAGCAATTTTTTTTTCCTTTAGTTTACTGACACAGCCTCTAACGGTGAGATTAATGCGCTGGCACGATTCAGAACCAATTTCATTGTTTGCATAGCAGCAGGCAGACAGGTATCCCAAGAGCTTCTGCCTCGTGGACACTCCACAGAAGCCCATCATCAATGCCTGAAAGTTTGTTTGAAATCACTAAGCTTCCACCTTTAATTGCTGCTTTCTAACACTACTGGGGAATCTTGACTATTCAAGCGCACTCTTTAATCCAGCTCTACAGGAAAAATGCATTAACCTTCATGGCCTAAACCTGCCTTCAGCCCAGGGAGGAAGGATAAATTGTTTACTCAAGGAAAGCTAGCATAAATTTTTTAATAAATTCCATTTTTTTCCAAGGAAGTTCAGAATTCATCTACAATCACTGATGAGATGGTATCAGAAAACAAAAGTGCTCTTTACGTCTTGTCATTAGTAGCTATGTTTATTGACACTTTTTTGGATGGCAAAATTAAGTGCAGACATTTCTGCTGACTAAATTAAATGGTTTCTGAAATTATCTTCAAGTTCTTGACAAATAAGTACATATAACTTACTATTTTTCCATATGCACGCTTGTCCAAATACACACAAACAAATACACATGTTTATCTTTGAACAGGGAAAAATTAAAAGCCAAAAAAGAGATTAGTGATTTATCAACAACATATGACATTATCCTATTTGGAGTATTATAGGATGCTGTATTATCTCATGTGTAAAAATGTAAATATTGCAATAGGTATTTCATTTTTAATAGAAATCCCTCTACATATGACTGCTTGTGTGCTACAGTATTCATTGTCTTTTCCCATTTGCAGCCTGGTGGAACATTTCCAGGAAGCATAACACTGGAATAAATCAGCCAGCTCGGGACTGATGAGTTGTTGATGGAGAAAGCACATGGTCAAACCCTGATGAGCTCCAGATCATGTGCTAGCACAAGTACTTGGAAAATTATGATCAGGTGTTGCCCAGGAACTGCTCTAAGTTTTGACAGAGAGGCCAATGGCTTCAGGGTAAGACCAACTGAAAAGATAAGGAAAGACTGTCCTTTTATATTTGTATCTACCCCCAATTCATGTGTTGTATTGCAACATACATAAGCTTTTAAATATCAATTCTGTTTTTAGGGAATTCTCATAGACATATCTGAAGTCAGTTTTGCTCTCCTTTCCCCTGCCCTTTCCTACACAGTGTCAAAGAATGGATGGTGACTTGATGAGAACTGCGTAGTAAAAAAGACAAATTGACTTTGAAGACAGCAGGAAGGCGGCAGAGGTGCCTGAGGCACACACCAAGAGCTCCAAACTGGCCACGCAGAACCCGTCACGCTCGTTGTGCTGCCATTACTCACCCGCAGCGCTTTGATCTGGAGCGTCCCCTGGTCCTGTATGGATGTTCGAGGGTCTCGGCCCAGGAAGGTGAAGCCCTCCTTTAGCCAGCTGATGACAGGGAGGGGGTCGCCCGTGGCCTTGCACTTGAGCAGAGCTGTGCCATCCACTGCCAGGGTCTGGTTGACGGGGCCCTGGAGGATGATGGGCGGAGGCCGATCTGTCAGGACTAAACAGTGGCACAGGCATTGGCATCCACATCTTTAACCATCCTCTGCTGCTGCTGCTGTGAGCCCTATTCTGCCTCACAGGACCAATTTTGAGAGGCTGCTTGAAGTCAGCCTCTAAAAGGCTAAAAACATTATTTTCAGAGAAGCCACAGATGGAGGTTAACAATTAGCTGGCATATATGAAAAGCATTTTAGTAAGAGTTTTATTTCACCACTGCGAGATAACATGTAGATAGAAAAATATCTGTTAGCAAAGATCATCAGACTCGTTTGTTTAACATAGGATGAAAATTAAGACCTTGATTCAGAAAAGAATTGAAGTGCATCACTCTTTTCTTCCAATTTGGGAAAGCACTTAAAGCACACCTTTGATGTCACATCAAAATATGCTTAATTGCTTACCCAATTTGTGGTCTAAAAAAGAAAATCTGTTGAGTTAAAAGTGAAACACTATAGCTATTCTAGCCTGGGTACCAACCACATCCCCCATTCCTACTCTACTTGCAAGTTTTCATCAGCAAAAATATCTAAGAGTTATACAAAACATTTTCATAATCTGAGTGATCTAAATGACTGTACCGCTCTTTCCCGTGGAGAAAACCTCAAACTCAATCACACCATTTAACAGCTTACTTATCAAATCATTTCATCACCTTTTAAAGCCATGAACTCCTAATTTTTTTCCCTGATAATTTACATTTGCATGCTTGCAATACCGATTAAAAGACCCTGCAACCAGTGAGCGAGTGCATGGCTATGTATAAACCTCACTCTGTGACCAGTGGGATATCTTGGAGATGAGGGAAAATGCTCACATTTATTTTTCTTGGAAGGCCATTTTTTCCTAAATAATTCTGTTGTTGAACCTATTCTCTGAGCCATCTGTTAAGCAACAAAATATAACCTTTGTTTCTAAAGAATGTTTTTATACAAATTGAACGTGAAATACTTGAATATAAACAATAAACAAGGCTAGGACTCCTGCATAAAATCCATGTAACAGAACTGAGAATTCTTTTTTCTTTTAATGTATTTTTATATATTTACCAGCCATATTGCTGCTGTTTCAAATCTTTGAACAACTGAGCAATTGTGTGATTGGTATTAAATATTGTAGCAGGCAGGATTACCTTCTAAACTGGTGCAACTTAGCCTGCCTCTGCTGATGTCAATTGAGTTTGAATCATTTATTCTAGCTGAGAATCTGTTTATTATAGTCCATACACAACACCTGACTCTAACAGTGAAGTGAAAACAAATTATTATGAAACAATATGGTTTCTGTTGTACTTGAGCTGTTTGAGATGCAAGCCTCTGGAACCGACAACAGATGAAAAGTGCTTTCATTATGCTATTTAATAAATAAAATATATCAGGGATATGTTAGTGGTACATTTTTTGCCTAAAATAATTGTTTCTGAAATTTTTATGCTGCAAAAATACTACCTACCTTTTTTTGTTAAAAAGACTCAGAACAGAATCATTAATATTATCAAAATCACACCTTGGAGCGTGAGCTCATCACATACATTGAAATTGAAACTGAAAATAGAAAGCCAATGCATATTTTGAAACTGAAAATAGAAAGTCAATGCAGATTGTTTCTTGACACTAAAATGTGAAAGCTATTTTGGAAATTCTGAAATATCACCCCCTGAACCCAAAGATAGGACAGGAAACACTATGTAACAAGAACAATGTAATGCATTTTCACCTTGATACAAATTTTTTAATCTCATTAAGGTTCCTTACGACTACACAGTTCAGCCATTTGGTGAAATAAAAACTGGTCTCAGCTCACATGTACAATCAGGATAGCTGCAGCATGAGTATATTTAAATTAAAACTTAGCTGTGCAAGTTATCTTTTAGAGATTTCATGTAAAACAGCAAATCCCAGTATTCTAGGTAGCTAAAAATTAAGGAAGAATAACTATTTAAGTTGCTAGCTATTCCATTGCAGTTATTTGCTTCAGCTAAGTGTCTCATATGTGTAGCAATGTAGCTTTTTCAAAACCTACTGCATTACAGATATTGTTCTTTGGCATGTAATTAGATTTTTTTTACAGCCCAAATGAGGAGCTCATAATCCTTTAAATAGCTCTGATCAATAGTGTAATTGAAAGCCTCCTGGCCAGAAGGAATCTTCATTTTCGAGGGTGTTATGGGTGAAAGACCACTACAGGTTTCCATGACACTAAGGCTAAAGGTTAAATGAACACTTAGGGTTTCCACTGATCTGTGAACGGCTGTATTGTCTTCACAACTATGACTTGTAAATCTTCTCTAAAACATGCGTGTGCTTGTATTCCTACTACTTAGGCCCTCATTAGTTAGGATCCAAAACTTGGTTAGAGTTTAAAATGATATACATATCAGAAGAATTCTGAAGAACAGAGGGCTAGTGAAAAATAGCCACAAAATGGTGTGGGGATTATTAGTTGCTTTTAAAACATTTTAATTACTTTGGTTTTTTCATTTACATAGTTTTCTCCTAGCTGGAAACTTCTATATCCGTTCCACAAAAATACTTTGTGTGCCTACAAACATATTTGCATGATAAAAGAGAAGTTGATTTCAAAATTAATTTAATTTTGAAAAAGGTTTTGAAACTATTTGCCAGTATCCATATATCTGTATATTCTGGTAACTGAAAAATTAACAGATTCCTTTTGTGTTAAAATGCATATCTTAATTTTGGAGCAGATTATAGGAAAAGAACAAATTATTTGTTTATTAACAGTTTAATCACTAAACATGCAATTTGGAGCAACTGAAACCATATTTAAATTTGGGGAGAATGTGGTAAAATTACAATGGAAAGTAAAATAAGAGAAAGACAAAATGAGGTCTTTACTTTGGCACTTACAAAATCAAAATTTAAAAAAATTGTCCTGGTGAATTAATAGGTAAAATCAGACACAAGTAAGGAAATTCACATGATGAACACTCATGATAGGGCACGGTGCTCTCTGGAAGGTGGAAAAGCAGAGACCAATCCCTCGTCTGTCTATATTTTTGGTGGGAGAGCTTCACAGGAAGCTGTGAAGTTGTTCTGGGTTTCTCCTGTTTGAAGCTGTCACACTTGCTAAAAAACACGTAATATACATTGGATGAGGGCTAAGAGTCATGGTGGCCACATTTGCAGACAAGTAAACTGTGAAACATTTATTAATAAATTTTAATACTTATTGAGGAGAAATTAAAGTCTTCTCCAAAATATTCTGCGCATGATTGACAAATACTAACACAATACTAATTGGAAACTATTCCTTTTATGTTGAGCACAGAGAGAGATGGAAGCACTTGGTTTATTTGCATGATCTGTCATCTCAAGATTGCGAGCTGCATATTCATTTCTTGGGTTTGAAAGGATTGCTAAGATTGTTCAATTTTTAAAATGATTTCGCTTTTCCAGATGTGCGTTAGACAGTGAATTACATGATAGCCTTTCAAGAAAATACAAGATTTGAATTTCAAATACGCTGAAGGCTCTTAGCACAGTCCATAATCAGCAAAATTATCACTCAACTCAGCACATTTCATCACAGCTAGTAATCTCTTCTCATGTGAACACTTGAGTTAAAAATATTTCCAGTAAAGACTTGTAAGTGCAAAAATGTAACAACTGAAACACTGCTATATATGGTATAATTAAGCACTTGTTTTTCTGCACATGACATGTTTTCATTCTGTATTGGAACTTCAATTGGATCTAAATTACTCTGGATCAAACAAAAATGTGTTCAAAATGAAAAAGATGGCTCGCCACTATTATTAAATCATTAACCAAACAGAAAAATTCTGGGCTAGGAAGTAAAACTGAAATCACCAGCCAAAAACTAGAAGACTAATGCTTAAGCATATAGCTAGCATGCACAGTGTTTATCTTTTATTATATTCTTAAAACTATTAAATTAGATTTCCCTACTGATAAAAGTCATTAGCTCCCACAACTTCTGCTCAGCATCAACCAAAACAGATTATTTTGACATTTATGGTTAACTTCCTAACTAAAAGCAATTAAAAAAAAATATCTGTGATCTAATGGTACATTTATTCACATAATCTCAGCTCCACACTGTTGTTTTGGCACTTTTCTCCTGACCTCACCTGCCCTCTGACTCTGGGATGAAATGGTATTTCTATAAAGCAATCTTGTATTATTTCATAATGATCATGCTGACAGTGGGTTCTGGAAAGCATTTGAGGAAGGCAGGCCTTGCACTCCTTGAGCAGCAGAGCCACCAGCTAATGCTTTCTCAAGCAACGTGCAATGCACGCTGCCTTTAATCAGAATTAACCGGAGATGAGCTTGCATTTCAGCAGGGACACTTTCCTTTGGCTTGTTAAACAAACTAATGAAAATTCCAAAGACATCAATTAGGATTTATTTTTTTCCCCACACAAGAAATAGATAAAGATGGACAAAAGCCCTCGGCTGTCAAAAGGAAGAATTTCTCATCACTAGCATCCTTGAACCTGATTTGATCCACTCAGCGCCTGTTGTTGTAAATCTGTGCAGCATCAGCAGGTGTGACCATTTAACAGCTCAATGTCCTCCCAGCCAATGTTTGCGTGTTCTATTTATTCCAATCACAGTCATGGCCCTGAATCAGGCAGCACTATGGACAGATATTAAAAAATATTGCCTTTCCATTCCTTTTAAATGACCTTTTAATCTACATTTAAATTTGAATTGAATGAAAATGCATCATTTTGTCAAAGACCATGAGAGAAAGGACTGAAAGAGATTGCAGTGCAAAGCCAAGTCTTTAGCCTCCAGAAACTACAGAAAAGCAATGTGCTTGAAGAGATGCAAGGATAACGCAGAAATTATTTCCCCTTGTCATAAAAATATAGGCAGCTTTTGGAAAACAAAGAAAAGGCATCAAATTAATGCTCAAACCTCTCTAACACGAGCCTGAACCTCTCTACCTGTCACTTGTGATGAATACGCTCTTGTGAAAAGGCAGATTATTCAAAATTAGACATCTTTTCAAACTTTCATGGTGCAGGCAGGTCTCTAAGGGAACAGTAAAAGTAGACCTCTGCATATAACAACAGTTTTAATGGCAAAAATTCATCAAAGTCTGTCAGGAGATATTTAATGTGTCAGTTAAGATAAGGAATAATGATGCTGGGGAATGCCACAGTCTCTGAGTATAAGAGGAATTCTCTTGTTTTCTTCACTAACATTAAAGGATGCAAACTGCCTGCTATCCACAATAGGATGAAGAGGTATCAACAGGATTACTGACATATGAAAAGGATTCATGGTTGTAGATGGGAAACCTCAAGGCAGGAGGAATTTCAAACCCAAAAATTTGAAATGAAAAGCACCAAGGCAGACCACGTAGTGCTTTTCCTTTCCTGAAAACTCTTCTCTACCTATGGATTTTCATGACTTTTTTCACACCTACCTCTACTGAGGCATTCTTAGAACACAGCTCTGAGGTAGGTGCTTTATTCATGGAGGGACTAAAGGGCTACATGTTGTAGGCATTCTAAACTAACAGCACTCCACCACCTTCAGAGCAACTGTTGATCTAATTGAGCTAAGGACACATCCCCTACTTGTCTAAGATAGGACTGAAGACCGGTGGGAATGGAGATACATTTTTTTGCACCTCAATTCACTGCTTTAATCACAAATCTATTCATTCTCCTTTTTTATTTTTTTCCCCAGTCCTATCTTAACTCTAGCAAACCAAGCAGCTTCATTTCTCACCAAACTTAGAATAAGCTAGTTTGTCCCTTTTTTCCATTGTTAACAAACCTCCAGAAAGCAAGCAAGAGGCAAACGAGACTTTGATGCCTTTTTTTACTCTATAGACAAATACAAAGATCTTTTCTCACTTTATTTCCTATAGAAAATTGTCCATTTACTTGTATGATTTATGTGGTCTCATACACCTTTATTTACACTGCTTTTAAAGTACTTTTGACAGGAAAAAAACAATAGGAAATTTCTAACAGCTCACCATCAGTAACCTCCAGCTGAGCCTTTGCTAAAATGCTTCCAGCAACCGTCAGTGCTTGACAAATGTAGTAGCCTGCATCAGACCTCTGAATGTTGGTAATGGTGAGGTCCCCGGTGGGTGACACGGAATATCTGCTGTTGGGCTGCAGAGGCTGGTTTGGGAAGAGTAGGTTCTGCAAAGACAATTCATCTCACATCAATTCAAAACACAAAAGCAGCACTTTTCCTTCAGCTACAGAGACAATGATTTTTCCTTAAAAGTACTATAAATAATCGAGGAGAAAAAGTAAGTGTGGTTCTGACTTTATGAACACATAGAGCTGCTTTCCCTGCCTTGGGCAACTCACAGTTTAAATTAGAAACAGCCTTTTGACAGCACACAGTGCTGTGCTCTGACTGGGGTGTAGGCGAGGAGACATTTTCCAACAATCACTCTTGAGCGATTTATATTTGTGACACGTTCGTCTTCATTCTGAATGTAATTGTAATAATATACTTGGCTATCAAACCAGAAGGACATAACACTACAGTAAACACTAGAAAACTAGCAGAAAGCATTGAATCCTGGAGACTTGAGGGAGCAGAGCACTATTGTTTGGCTGTGAACATGTTCTGAGAAAAGGAGGCAGTAAGAGCATGGCACATAAGTAAAGCTGGGAGGAAGATAGGAGCGTGTCATAAAGTAGGAGAAGCTGGCAGAGCATGAGAGTTTAAAGGAGAAGTAAAAGAAAATTAAAACTGTTATACACCAAAGGAGAAATGCAGCATAGAGCCTGAAGGGTGAAGAGAAAGGGTATTAATCTGATGTGGAAATCATCAGAGAGAAAAAAATAATTTCATGTAGGATAAGATATCAGTTAGCACAAAACAGGGAGATTAGTTTTTGCCTTTGGGCTGGATTGGAGAAAAGAGAGACGTCAATAATAATAACTGGAATGGCTCTAGTAGTCATTGCATATGATGAAGGACTGAATGAATCAATACTACAGACCCGAAAAAGGTTTTAGTGGTGAGAGCTGTGTTTTCAAGGAAAAAGTTACACCCTCTGGCACAGCTCTTGTGAATAAATAAGAACAGGAAAAGGAAGGCAATGGGAAGAGAAAGGTCAGCAGCATTGCCCAATGAGACAGAAAGGAGAACAGCTTGAACAATAATTAAATAACAGTAATTCCAGTAAAACAGGGTCTGGATTTTATGTCAACTCAACAAGCCTCTATGAAAAATACAGTTGTTTGCATCAGGAATACCCCAAAACACTGTTACCATGCTGTGATAAGCTTTCAGTCATTACTGCAGCTCTGTCTAGCTCTGCTGTGCTTTCTAATGATGACTCCCTACCAACTTTTAAGCTTGCCTGTATGGACTAAAAATAAAATCTAGAAGTGTAGAGTAGAGTATTAAATGAATTTTCTGCAGATCTGTTTCTTCTGAAGCAGACCTTGATGGTTCACAAAAATTATTTGGAACTGATAAGCAACAAACTGCTTAAGAAACAAGTAAGAATTCAAATAAGAAACAAATTCTACTTTTAAATGAAACTCATGCCTTTATCTCTACGGTTTTGGCAGCAAAAGGAGAGAGATATGCTTTAAATAAGATTCAACATTCCAAGTATCCTTATAATTGTATTAACCTACTGGGTTACTTGTCACACTAGGCTCTTCTCTTACGGCCTTTCAATAGCAATGTTTTAAGAAATTTGTAACAGCAAATTTTTCCTCAAAAATCAATATGCACCCAGTAAACATGTCAGATCCAATAGGAAAGAAAGTGTTAAAATTCTGAAACAATTTTAGGCTGTGGGACTAAGTGGGTCTCAAATAATTGCCTTGTTTTCTGAACTGCCTTGAAACTTTCAGATAACTTCTGCCTGGCACAGATACCTACTGGATAAGGGTATTATGAAAACTTCAGTAAATATTATGAGAAAGAGGAGAAATTTGACATGGCTGATCTTGACTTCATCTATCACTCATTATGTAAAGTAAAAAGAAGCACAATGTAAAAGACAGTGCAAGGATTAAGCTCCTAATTCTTAACAGAAAAATAGTCCAGAACCCTCTTTATCACCGCATTAGAAAGGGGAATCAATCCTTCTTTTTATCTTCAGCATGGGCTTCTCTGTTCTGGAAAGGTACCATGTCCCAGTGAATACTCCACACATCAGGAGGACTTCACCAGTCTCATAACTCCTCCCTCCAAAGACCAGATAACTATGAAGTATAACATGTCCTAAATTACAGTACAACCCCTTTTTAAACGCTTGTCACAATTTCACTGGTTTTAGTTAGCTGTCGGGTTGCTCATCTGGGCACAATGGTGGCATGCTGGACTGCAAACAGAGGGACCAGAGCCATCCCTGATAGAGCACCACTGAATTTATCTCAAGGAAGAATTTAATCCACAGAGTCTAAAGGTTACACAGGCCCTGCCCTCGCGCATGCCATCGGCGGGCGGCTGTTGGGCTCTGGGGAAAAGGCCACCAAGCACAAAGGACCAGCTGTTTACACACAAGCTGGCACAAAAAATTACTCAGGAGGGAACAGCTCCCCTCCCTTCTAGCTGGTTGTGCTCAAAAACACAGGATCGAGAAATGAATTCACAACCAAAAATGCCCTACAATTACTGGAGTGGGATAACACGACGATATAACATTACTTTGAACACTGAAAGTGGTGCTGCAAACAGCTCCCCTAAAAGCAGAAACAGCATTGTAGAGACAAGCAACAATTTATAGCTGGTATGAAAAGGTGAAAAGTCATGTAATTTGGCAAAGATACCACCGTCCATTGCTATGATGATATACACTATGTGGAAACTCACTCACTCTGTGGCATCTCACTGCAAAATCTGGCAAGTTATACATTGAGATGGCAACCCCAACCTGTGTTACTTCACTGATGATCAATTAAGATTAACATGAGGATGTTGTAAACCACATTCAGCCATGTTTCAAGGTTTGATTATAAACCATGCAAGTATCAATTTTTATGTTGCATTTATTTGCCAAAAAAGACTATTCTAACCCTCGGGGATCTGGTTCTCAATATGGTAATTAATTTTCCAGGTTTGTAATTAAGCAGCTTCAACATGGTACAATCAGTAGGTAATAACATTCAATTAAAGACACAAGATGCATTTTCACCTTAAAATGTTTTTACCCTTGAAGTGATACCAATGGAAGAGGATAAAATAGAGTATTAACACTTTTCAATTACGCTAAATGACTTTAATCCTGAAAATGATGTCCTACTTTAATTAGAAGCTCTTCTCTTTATTACAGCATGATGGATGTCCACTTTATTAGATTCAAGTGTGACACTATAAGCTCACTTTACATAAACATTACCATGTTATTAAAATGCTCTACAAGGAAGGGGTTTGAAATGTTTGCTAGCACATCAGTACTTCCTATTTTAATTTCAATATGCTATTCTACTTTCCCCTTGGAAAAATTGTCACCTTAGTGAGACTCACAATACCGTACTTTTCCAGGATGTGATCCTTGGAGGCTAGATCTAAATTTCTCTAAATATTATGCTGAGAGATACACACTGAAGGTTAAGCTTACACTCAGACAAGTAAATAAAGTAATCGTGTTGTGTCTTTGTAAGCCACCAAGACAGCAGAGCACAAAATGCTGTCAGCCTGGTCCTGTCATTCTGGACCAGTTTTCTGATCTCCTGAGAAGGTGAAGCAAAAGCAGGCGGGGCAGAGCAGGAGAGCTGTGGTTCAGCTCTTATTTCACATTTTACCTGAGCTGGTACACACAGTGCCTCCAGTAAAGAAATGTGGTATCACAATCAAATACTAAGCTATAGAAGTTAGTATGGGCTGATGGCAACGCCCATTTCTACCTCACAAATTTTGCCTTCAAAGATGATCAGGGAAATATTTTCAAAACCAGATCTGGAAATTTCTTGAGACAATTTTACTGAAGAAAGCATCTGTGTGTTCAAAACCTGTATCTGTATGCTCTATGAGAGAACGCCAATGCAAATCAGCTTGCTGGATACGTTCTGCTTGATCATGTCTAGACAGGTTGTGAACTGTAATTACTGGCTCTGATTAGTTCAAAATTGAGTCATACCTTTTTTTATCTGCTGTGCCTGTCTCACCCACCTGTTTGTTGGGGGCTTCAGAACAAAAAGCCTTTAAGATACACACTGTTGCTTTCTACTCATCTATACAGCGCCTAGCACAGGTTTCAACAACTTAAATGGCCTTTGTGTTCTTCAAAATATATAAAAAAAAAGCAACATGAATTTCAGTAGAGAATAGCAATACTTCAAAAAGACAAATTTCTGTGAAAGATTAAAAGAATCTGTGAAAGATAATGTAAATAATTTTCCTTAAAATTTAACAATATAACTATTTAGAAAGACTTGAAAGACTTACAGGGTACTTGCAACTTACCTGACTTCCTTCTTTTTGCCAGAAAACAGCTGGCTGGGGGTTTCCTTTAGTTTCACAAGGAAAAGTCACAGTTCGACCCTGGGCTACAATCTGGTCTCGTGGTCTCACCACAAACTGTGGGGGAGCTACAAGGTAAGAAAAACCATGGTGTAAGTTTAGGATATTTTGCAAGGGAGAGATAGGGAATATTGAAGGAAAGAGACAACATTATGGAGATTTGTTTTATGTCAGAGGACATGACACCAGAAACATTCATTAGTATAGACAGAATTAATATATAAACAGAAACAACAACAGCGACAAAGAGAGCAGCAATATATGTATGTGACATCCCCAGTTATTAAAAAAAAATTAAAAAAGGAAAGAAACATTACAACCATACATGCTAGAGTCACTTCTGATGACATTAAATGCTAAAGAGCAGGAGTCAGGTGTTTATATTGCTGACTCTGGATGTATTCTACCTTTGCTATGGAAAGGTATCAGCACTCTCATATCCTCTCACACTTCAGAGCTGCTGGAGCTATCATGTATTGCAATGTATGAATTAGGATAAACAGACTTCCTTTCTCAATCTGCCCCTCTGAACTTTTAAAAATGATTTAGAAAGGAGAGAAAGGTCTGGACGACAAGTTCAAGAGCTCCCTCACTCCTCTTAGAAGCAGTGTGGTCAAGAATGGATTGGGGAGGAGGACTTGCTGTGAAAAGAATGGTTGCTAAAAGAACACAGACTTGGTAAATCCAGGTTTCAGCTAGTTTAAAGATTAGAGAGAAGCAAAAGTTGAAGAGTTAGTGGGCAGAGGTGAGTGGTGAGTAAGAAGGAATAGGTATTTCAGGAGATAATGAAGACACAAGGAAAAGAAAAAAGGAGACTGGAGTCAAAACAAGAAAGAAGAAGGACTGGCTATGCTTTAAAGCAGCTGGCATTAACAATGTTCAGTCATAGGGGACCAGGAAGCAGTCAGAAGTGAACAGTTTCCAAGAGAGGGGCATAGTTTGACTTGTCTGGGGGATAATGGTGGAGAATAGAGAGTCAATGCTTGGTGGGAATGCGAAGGTAGAGAAAAGGTGCTCATGAATAGAAAGAAGAGTGGGGAATAAGTGTTAGAGGATTTGAGATAAAAAGCTCGAAATCAGTAACTATGTTGAGCATGACGTAGTAGTGAAGCAAATGACTTTTCTATGGGCGACATGAAAACTCTCCAGTCTTGGTTCATCACTGGAATTCACTGAAACTGGATTTGTACTCTTTTGCATATTTTAAAAATGTAAGCAGCATCTCCAAATATTCTTATCAAAGGACTAGCTAACTTTTGGGGCAGGCTGAAGAAGGGGAAAAAAAGTAAAAAAAAAAAACCATACCCCTCACCTCACCATTGTTTTATACTGTTCCACTATTGGTTTTGTGGATGTGCAGAGGGATGGTTTAGGAGCACTAAGCTTTTAGGTAAACAGAATTTAAGTCTTTTAGAAAACCGTATTTTCAGCATTATAATTACAAACTATTTAATTAGGCACAAAGAGCAATCAAGACCCAGCTTCCGATTACACCTGCTGACAGCACAGACACAAACCTGCTAACTGCACAGAAACATGAGCAGACCTGATTTTCTTGAAACACACTTTGCAGTTATCTCATGAGGTACTTCCCAAGGCTTTACAGATCAGCAGGAGTCTAAAGAGCATCAGTTGAGTAGTGCTGGCATTCTTAAAACACGAACTGTAAAGCACTTAATAAACATGAATCACAATCAATTTAGAAGGTAGAGGGTATTTTCTTCTGCCTCACACTCCTAAAGAGAGGTCTGGGCCTCCCTGGAGAGACGTGTCCACCTCTTCCTCCACCTTAGCAGGTGTTAATCTTATGAACAGACAGGACTACGGGTGAGGTGCCCTCTTGCTGCCTGTTTATAGCCACGTGTTTTGAGGTTTCTATAAGGTATTGCTATACATACTCTAGGAACTGAGCTCATGCTATACCACCCCTCAAGTGCTGAGCTGCAGCGAGTTATTTGGGTCTCCCTCACCTTGTTTTACCCAGCATTTCTGCGTGCAACCCCCACAGGTGCCAGGAAATGGCAGTGTGGTAATCAGTGCGTGTGATTGTTCAGTGGTACAGGAAGGGAGAGAGGAAAAGAGCTGTAAGCTGTGAAGCAGAAACATCCTTTCCTATAGACACACCTCACACTAAGGTATCTCTACAGTTCTGATCCCCTGCTTAATAAAGGTCACTGAATTAGCCCCGTGTTCGCTGCTCAGCTATAGAAGTTCATTGCCCAGGATATTAATATAGAACCAACAGTGACCTCAGGCACAGCAGAGAGCAGAAACCCCCTAATCTCTTCAGGTGCAATACCTGCATTTGACAGGAGCTATGCATGCCTGACTCCTGTCTATGCAGGGTTATGGGTGGCCTCAAGACCACAATCTTCCCATGGTGACTGAAAACCTGGTGTCAGGAGAGCATCCCACAGATCAAACCTAAGCACGATGGATGCCTAAATTCACTTCTTAGGCTTGCTTGGTGCACAGACAGTGCTCTCAGACAGCTCAACAGAAGCAAGAAGGGCATGGCATTTCCATGAGCCTGTCCTTCAAATCATGTAACAGAGTAAATGCAGGGTAGGCAAGTTTAAAGGTTCATCTGAAACACTCTCACACACACAGGTCTGTACTGTAAATCAATAATTCACAGCTCTAAACAGATATAACACAACTGAACTTGTTGCTGTGGCAAACCTTACAAGGATCAAATTAAGGTAATTTGGTAGTCAAGGAACAATGAGAGATATACACCCTGGTTTCTACCTAGTTTCCCATTTTTGACCTATCCCTAATTTTCAACAGCTCTCACTTTCCTAAGAGCAGAAAAAGGTTCCTCTTTTTTTTTTTTTTAATTTTTTTTTTTGTTTTCCCCCCAAACAGACAAGGAAAATAAGTCTGTAGCTCAGACATGGACTGATCCTGTTGCTCTATTCTCTCCCTGCCACACAGCAAGTCCTCTCCACCATTTGTCATACTACATGAGCAGATCTTTGGCCTCATAGTTACTAGGACAAGATTTCTAAAGACTCCAGCAAACAATGACGTATACTTATGCAACAACATCTTTTCTAGCTTTGCTCTGCAGCCATAATTATTAGAAATTCTCTATAAAAATAAATGAATCAGAGCTTTTACTCACATTAAATCAAGCACAGAAACAGTTTCCTCAGCCAAACTATTTAGCACCATAATTTTAAAGGACATGAAAAACATAATTTTTGAAAAATAAAACTTTGCATGCATTTTTTAGAATTTATTCAAAGATGGGGTTCTATAATGAAGGAAAACTTTTTGTCATAGTTTGTTGTCATATTCAGCTATAGCTCTGTTTACTGACAGCCTCTGATCAAAATACCATTGTTTACAGCATTTAAACAATGTTTTCACCCTATCAGTTTTATCTGTCAAGTTCTAGTTGAACTTGAAAACTGAAAGTAACAGTTAATAATTGCAGGAGTAATTCTTGGTCAAATATAACTACCCAAACACTAAGACTGTCATTATCCCCAGAGAACGCAGTGTGACCCTGCTCAGAGACAGCAAGGCTTCTTTGACAGAATAAGCACTTGGGTTCCTCAATTTTCCTAAAAAGAGAGCTCATTATGTTCACATATGGATGCTGTTTATAAAGACAGATAAATATTATTACTTCCATTCTGCAGAAGGGTTAAGTGAGATCATGAACTGCTCAAAGCGCAGCTTCAGTGGAACACTGGGCAAAATTTATTCAAGCCATTATTGCTGCTCTCAAAGTAGGTGAATTTCTAAAACATTCTGAAAAGGTACAGTTAGAGAAGTAACAGCAGGCTTGATATGCTTCAGCTGTTAAAGTTATGTGGTACTTTAATGCTTAATTCAAGCTAAACATTAAGAGCATTAGAAGGATCTGTTGAAAAAACTTATGAAGCAGCAAACTGAGTGTTGTGCCTATCAGACTATTACTTTTTACTATTTCAGATGTAACATTAACTGGATTGGAAGAAGCAGAGTGGAAAACCTCTTGCTTAATTGACATCTGAAATTCAAAGACAGTGGCTATAAAATGAAATATATTTCTTGGATTCCAGCAGACTAGCCAAAAATACGGGTAAAAAAAAGAACAATTAAGATTACGGACCCAATATACTTCTATTGAAACTTCTTTTCCTTTTTCTTTCTTTTTTTTTGAGAAATTTAAATAGTACACAGTAAATTAGATTTGATTTCTGGCAAATTATGCTTTGATACTGCATTCAGCAAGCGCTGGCTTCAATCAATGTCACACTAAAGCTCTGTTATGCTAATAGATGATATGGAAATCAGATGGTTGAACATGAATAGAAAGCACAGGCCATGTACGAGGGGGCTTTGAGATGAGGGGATGGGGGGACCCTAAGGTTAATCACATCATGTTCAGAACTGTTTTTACAGCACAGAACAGTATTCGACTGCAGGAATTAAAATGGAGATAGAAAAGCATGAGCAGTAGTGAGCATTAGTTATGGCGTTCAAAATGGGAAGAGTGGGTTCTGTTGCACTCTTTTAGGATGTTGGTGGTTTATGCATGACTGAATGTATCTTTTATGCTGTTAATAAATGTATATGAAGGTAGCCCTTGCTCCAGTGTTAAAGAGCTTTAGAAAAAAAACACCAAAAAATTGCTGCATATTATTGAAAAGGGATTTCTCAACTCTACTCCAATCTTAATAGCAGAATCTCTAATCTGATAGGATGTATTTCATGCATTTCTTCCTTGTACTGCTGCTGAATACTAAAGGTTACACTGAGCCAACAGGAGCTGATAAAGCTGCTGATGCAGACAAGCTTGACTGAGACAGAGAGTTCATCCCTTGTAGGTGAACTCTGGTCATCTGATAAGAAATGTGGCAGAAGACTCAGAAGGGGAGGGGAAACTTAATACATAAAAATGTGAATTCATAGCAAAAAAGTACGTTGATCCGATAGCAAGTACTAGCAACATTTTTTCCCAGTGACACAGTTTTCTCAGCTGATCTTGTGATTTGTAGTTGACATTGAATTCAATGATCCTACGGGAATTTTATTATCGTAACTTGCTCACAGTACTTTCCCCAGACCAGGTACCCTGGGGTTCATACATTATATTGGTGATTTTAATTAAAAGGAGATACTGTAGCAAGATTTTTTCTAGTATTTCTACTGCAACAGCCTGGATCAATGAATTAAGGCAAATTGTATGAAGTTCAACAAGGCCGAGTGCTGGGTCCTGTACTTGAGTCACAACAACCCCAGGCAGTGCTACAGGCTTAGGGAAGAGTAGCTGGAAATCTGCTCAGCAGGAAAGGACCTGGGGGTGCTGGTCAGCAGCAGCTGAACATGAGCCAGCAGTGCCCAGGTGGCCAAGAAGGCCAATGGCACCTGGCCTGTATCAGCAATAGTGTGGCAGCAGGACCAGGGCAGTGACCGTCCCCCTGTGCTGGACACTGCTGAGGCCACACCTCAAATCCTGGGGTCAGTTCTGGGCCCCTCATGACAAGAGAGCTGGAGGGGCTGGAGTGTCCAGGGAAGGGAACAGAGCTGGGAAGGGTCTGGAGCAC
>QWTY01003654.1:8442-18472 GCA_008033365.1 Pseudorectes ferrugineus
TGAACCTCACAGCACAGGCACTGTTTCCTCATATCTGAGGTTACTGCTGGGTTTCCTCAGCATGGCATCCGCCTCAGCAACATTTTGGTTGTTTTTTTGTCTGTCCTGTGTTTGTGTGGGAGGCAGTATAAGCTTTTCATGGGGGAAAAGGCTTTCTCCACTGGAAAGAAGGGAGCTAATTATGTCTCCTATAAAGAGATGTAATTGGTTTTCCTTTCTGCAGAGAGAGGATGACATGAACAGCATCCCTTGCCTTTTCATTCCAAAACTCTGTTGTGACCATAATGCTGAGTACTGGAAAACTCCCCGATTCACAGGTTGTTTTTCACATATTCCAAACATCTGGAACAAGGTTCAGCTGCCTGATGAACATGATCTCTTGCAGAAAACACTGAAAAGTTGGGGTGGGAGGGGGGTAGATCTAGCCCAGCTGTCCATTTCAGATATTGCTGGTTTCAAATTTAGCCTGCCATCTTCTCAGCAAATTGTTTTTGAGCACTTTTCAATCTGCACATATAAGTGTTTTCTTAAGTATTTGGCAAGAGCAAGGGAGTTTGAATTAGATTGTGAAAGCAGGATGCCTGTATATGTGCCAAAGCATCCCAAGGTGTACAGGCCTAAGTTGGTATGATTTAAGTGAACCCCAGTTTTCAAATTTTCATCTTTTTTTGGAATGCATTCTCTGCCACTTTCAGGAATAACTGGAATAAGCGTGTCCATCCAAGTCCATTGTCTTCAGAGAATTAAGCTAATTTGCTAAACGTTGGAACTTTCCTGTTGCTTCTGCTATGTAATTTTTGAGTCATTAGCACTTTCTTTAGCGATGCGTTGTCACCTGACGTACCAAAGCGTTGCATCCTGTCTTTGCTCTCCATCAAAAGCCAAATAGCTGTGAACTCTGTATTAGATGTGATGCATAGGACAGATACAAAGGAATGGGAAGAGGTTCAAATAATGGCACGTAAGTTGACTATTTTGAAGATGCACAAGCACAACTTCTTCAGAAATAATAAAAATACCGCCTTCTCAAATTTAAAATGCCTAATTTCATTGCTCTTCCTAATTTCTATGCAATCATGCTGTGTTGGTGGATGCATCGGCACTGCAGTACAACACTTGGCATAAGAGTATAGGTTGTTTTGGAGTGGCACAGGTAATTAAAGGGAGAAGATTTCCATACTGCAGAAGTGATTGTCACTATATGGAAAAGAAGGACCTGTTTTAGGGTAGGGAATATGTTTGGCTATGGCTTAGTATGGTGAAGCTGAAGAACTCAACACTAGAATTCAGAAAGGCTCAGAAATACTGCAGGATCTGAGAAGTAATGTCTGAGGCGCAGATTCATAAATAGAAAGGCAGGCCTCATATTACAAGACCCATCTCTAGAGACCTAGAACTAAAAGATGGAATTTGCCGATCGTTACTGGCTGGCTCTGGTCTCAATTAGTACTGAGAGTCCCACAAACTTCGAGATAAAGAGATAGGCCAATGCCAAGTCCTTTTGAAAGTCTGACCTGACTGAGTAATGTATTGCAAAAGATAATGAAGATGTGGGAAATTATTGTATTCAGCTCCAGAGCATATGCTGGATATGGCCAGAGGTGCCTTAAGTCCTCATTTTCTAAGTAGGTTCAGACAATGTGGAGAAGGAATTATCCCCATCACCTGTTTTGAGATGCTCGAGAAACTCTTTACAGTGTTGTTTGTAAACCTTGCTTGCCAAGAGGCTTCTTGATCCTGATATTGATGTTGATTGTCTGCAAGATGTCATCAGCACCTCCAGCAATAAGGGACTGGTGTGTGATGAGAAGGATATGAGAAGAGCAGAGATAAAATAACTGAGAAACAAAATGTTCCTTCGTTGCTGTCTTTGATCTCTTAACTCCCAGCTGTGAGAGATCCTGGTTGCTGATGGCAGCAATCGACTAATTTTCTGCAGCTTCTGTTGCTTGTACAAAACAGAGGAAGATGATGTCTTCACTGAGGGGAGTACAAGTCTTGCTGTAATGTCTTCTGTTGCAGGCTGAACCTGAGGAGAGGCAGGGAGTGAGCACAGGCAGCCTCAAGACTGAGGCAAAATAGGCAGTTTTATTCTCTCCTCTCCTCTCTTTCTGCCTCTTGCTTTGTACTTCAATTCCTGCCTTATTAGTCATTCTTTTGAAGATTAAACCCCAACAGAAAACTCCCAGACAGTGTTGCTGTCTTTGCTGTATCCCTGATGTGATGGAAGAAGTGACAGGCACCACGGACAAAGCTGTTGTGTCAGGGTTAGCCTCATCTTGAAAGCTTGTGCCTTTTCTCCAAACTGAGGTGCAGTAGGTGAGGGAGGGGAAAGTTTTACAACAGCCATTTAACTGTCCACCAGTAGTTTACTCCTGACCTGGCACTGAAGCTGAGGCCACTAATTTTGTTGTGTGAGTCACCAAAGAGCTGAGAGAATAGGCTTTGAGCTCATCTGCCATTGACTACATCCAAACAGGTAGCCCAGAGATGAAGATATTAAGAGGTTACTGCTGATTTCCCACACCGTTCAGCCCTGTTTTGCAAGATATGAAAAAACAAGCTTGTGGTTGAGCTGGGTCTGCTTGAAAAAGTTATAATCCCACATCCAGATTGGTGGGCAGAGATGGTTGGAACTGAAGCGCTGGTTAGTGTCATCACAGAGATACACTAGATATGGTCATGTCACTAGAGAGACACACTGTGGGCAAAATTATGGACAAAGCATATTTGCAAACATAATTTCTTACCACAGAAAAGAATAAGTAGTTCTTGGGATCAGCGTCCCTAAGATGGAGTGGACATGGAGGTGCTAACATAGAGCTGCTGCATGTGAGGCGGGAGCTGCTAATTATGCTGCAGGGTGATAGAAACCATTGCCAACCCGCTGGGGCAGAAGAACTGGGCTGGAGGGCTGCTTGGCCTCCCTCAGGGCCCTGCTGCTGGCTCCACAGCTTGGCAAGAAGTCAGCTGTTGATGCCTCTGCCTGCAGCTGCCAGGCCTCCCCTCAAGGCTCCTTCTATATTGCAAAGCAAAGTGCAAACATGAACTTTGTGAATATGTGTTGCCCTTGGCCTTTTCACGGTTCCTGGATGAGGTCCATGCTGCTGTTTGTCTGGGATAGTGTCCCTCTGGGAGCTGCAATTGTGCTTCAACACCATATTTTGGAAACAAAGGGGTGAGCTGTGGGTTGCTTCAGACTCTGCTTCTGTCACTGGCAGCTGTGAGGGACTACTGGGCTGGAGAATCCCTTCTAGACATCAGCTGTTAGTATCTCACTAAGTCTATTCATTCAGCCAAAACGAGATCCTAATAGACAAATATATACAAATATCTATCTAAAGAGTTAAGGGGCACCCAAAAGTGAATGACAGGAGAATACAGTAGAATAATAAAAATCATATTATCTGTTTTCCACTCTTTGAAATTAATGATGTCGTTAGGCTTGTTGTGGAGAAGGGCAAGGCAGGGATGGAGTCTGGCATTCTGCCTCCAATCTCTGCAGAGCTCCAGCTGTTCTGCCCTCTCCTGGAGCTTATTTCTTCTTAGGGAACCAGAGATGGCCATTAAGGAAAGATGTAGAGAAGGGAATAGCAACAATCCCATTGATTGCTTCTGGAAGAGTATTACAGAAAATGTAAAGGACATTTGTGTAAGACAATGCCAAAGAGCTAAACAAGGCCAGTGTGACTAATGGAGAAAAAGAGGGAGAGGGAGAAAGAGGCTAGCTGAGATGCATAGGAAATGGTAGAGAAGTCATCCTTTGAAGCTTCTCCAAAACTGTGCTTTTAAATTTCTCTTCCTATTGATGGTGGACTCCCTCAAGGATCCAGTCCATGGTACTGTCAGCATCACTTCACTGTCTCAGTTCCATTCCTAGATGCTCTTGGGAACCCCTCTGCCTTATCATATCCTCAACCAATGCTCTCAGAAGCTCCACACTATATTTCTGGCAGAATATTTTGCTGTGCTGTGCTATACTGACTCCTTTGTGCTTGCCCATATTTCCTTAATGGGATTCAGCACCTTCTGCATTCTCCACACACTCTTTGGCTCCAGCATTCCAGTGTTGTGTTTGGTATTGCCCATATTAAATCTGTGTTGTCTCAAATAATACAAGAAGTTCTGCACCTGTATCACTTGAAGCTGAATTCTCTGTACCCCTTAATTTTACAGCTTATTTCTCCTCTGTGTGGAGTGACTGTTTTTCTGTAGCTTAGCATAGCAGCCCACAAGGTATTAAATGTTCAGGGCTGCACCTTCTCTCTTCAGAAGAAGTAACTTCTGCTGGGGAAAAATTACTTATGAATTGCACTCCTTTCCTGCACAGGGCCATATACACCCCTGTAATGAGCCCAGCTTACATTTGTATACAGGCTCCCCAGGGAAGTGGTCACAGCACCAAGCCTGACAGAGTTCAAGATGCATTTGGACAGTACTCTCAGGCACATGGTGTGACTCTTGGGGTGTCCTGTGCAGGGCCAGGAGCTGGATTTGATGACCCTTGGGGGTCTCTTCAAACTCAGCTTATTCTGTGATTCTTTGATTTTGTGCCTTGCTAGGGGGGACTAGATTTACAGCTCTACATTTGGGGTGAGCACTGTAGACGTGGCATGGCAAGGAGGGCTGCTCACACGAGAGGGACTGAGCGTGCTGCTTTGGAGCAGTGGTTACCAGTGTTCACACACACCTGGCTCTGGCTGCTGCGTGGGGGTAGCGGGTTTCTCATAAATGCTGGGCTGGGTGCACGAGTTACAGAAAGCACAGTGTGCATTAACATTAAAAACCAGGATAAGGAGGGGAAAAGAAAGGCAAGTCAAAGATCAGGTTATTTCTCTTGTAGAGTGGCTGCAGGTTTGTGTCCTGTGTCCTGCACCGCTTGGCGATGGCAGCCAGTATGTGGCACTCACCGAAGGTGACAGGAGGCACAGGGAGGCTATTTGCCTTCCAGTGAAAGGGGCCTATTCTGCTGACTGCTGGCAGAGACTTGTGTGTCAGTCACTCGTTAGCTGTGTACCACCGGGCAGCAGATAATCTCAAGTGCTGAATGAATAAATCCACTCCTTGTCAGCTCCCATCAGTGTCTCTTGCATGAAGCCCTGATGCTTCTTAAAGCAGCATACGCTACAGATAAGTCAAAGTGCCATATTTGCTCGGGAGCTGATGGCAGAGCCCTGAGGAACACAGCAGGTGTTAACTTCAGAGTTAAACCATGACGTTCCTGGGTAGGATTTTCCATGGCTAGATAACCTGTAGGATCTGTCCCTTCACGACCTTGGAATCTATGTGTCAGGCCAGGCCGTGAATCCTGTTGTGGAGGTGCATTGGCAACAGCAGAAAGGATTTCCAAGAAAATTAACACAGTATCCCTCCAGTCAACTTAATAGTCTCAGACTTTATGCTAAATTTTGAAATTCAATGGAGCTTTAAGAGTTGCAGTTTTGAAGGGACTTTGGAAAAAGACAAGTAGAAATTGACATTTTGGTATAATACTAGTGTGTGGAAAGTAAATTTCCCTCCTAAAGCTTCATGGTATAGAAGTCTGCACATGCAAATTTTAAAATCTAATATGTATCTCACTTGCTTCTCACACATACCTATTTTCATTTTCATTTATGGGGAAATAGCTTTGAGAAGCACACATGCAAACAAAAATTGTGGTGGAATGAGCCCATAATAGAGCCCTCAGTAAAAAGAGGAGTTGCTCAGCTTTCCAGTAATTTTGTCTGTTTGTTGTAAGTATTTTGTAAAGCATTGTCTAGCTGTCTGATTCTATGGAGATCTAAGTCTAGTTTTCCCCCTCATTTATCTACTTTTTGTAAAATCTTCTTGTAATTGCTAGTACTTAACAGAAAACCTGAATTCATGTTAAAACATTTAATTAGTCAAAATTGTGTAATAGAAAATTTCTTCCAGATACCACTTAATGATCATTAGAAGGTCTGATTCAAATCCCACTTAAGTCAATTGATGTCTTTTGTTGACTTCAATACATTTTGAATCTGGCTCAATATATTCAGAAATGTGAGGTTAATGGCTACAATAGCAGCAAGAAATACTCCCCATAGATGCACAACTTTCATGGTTCTCCATTTGCATTCATAATAGCCTACTGAATAAGTTTTGGATAAGGGTAATGAAAGGTCATTTTAAGCAAAAAGTCAGCCAAATTCAGAGCTTCAGAGGAAGATACTTTAATGTTTAATCATTTAAACCCTGGTATTTTTTCCACTTCAACTCTTATTTATGCTCCCATAGAAATTGTGGATGTAACTGATATAATGCATTAGATGTTTCGGTATTGCTTAGATCTGGTAATGGCTTAATCTTTTTGGAGGAATGATGTCCCATCATAGCAGTGATGACCCTACAGGGCATAATGGGCCTACAGTTACTTGTTGTATAAAGCCATTTCTGCTTTAATGCTGTTCTCTTCTGATTTCAGGAGTAGCCTATTTCTGTGATTATGGGCAAGAGCGAACAGGTGACCTAGACAGTCTTCACCAAAGCCAGGCATTTTTCACCATTTTTAACTTTCAGTCCCACATAACATGAAAGCATAAGTACCAAATTAATAAAATCCCAGGTATTTTGCTGTGCTATTTCTGTTATGGCAGGAACACAGACTTTTCTGAGAACCTAATATTAGTTTCTTCCTATGAGATACCTTTGGTTTTGCCACTTCCACTCAGTGAAATACCAGAGTGATTTACTCTGCTTTCTGTGCTCTCATCATGGAAATGCAAATTACTGCACAGCAGGCCAGACATTGGAGAAAGTAGGTGCTCTGGTACAAGGTTTCCAACCTGAATTCTAGCCTGGGGAGTTGGATAAGCAGCCAAATCTCTGCATCCTTTGAAGTTCATTCTGAGTGTAGAGAATTCTGAATTCAGAAAAGGTCATGTCCTGGATGAGTTTCTCGTAACTGAGGGACAGCCATGAGTTCTGAGAAGTATTTCATTAGTTACCTCAAAGTAGGGTCAACATTAGAGGGAGCTTGACTTTCACAGGAAAACCTACTATGCCTACTCTCCCTGCACTATTTTGCTCCCTGAGTAGGGAAAACAGCACAACATGCTTGTATCCTGCAGGGGTTTGCTGCCCTTCACCATTTCTGCAGGTCTGGAATTCCTTCTCAAGCCAGTGTTTAGAGCCATATGGGAGCTACTGATGTCAATGGAGAAAGAGAGGGCTTTCTGATGTGCTGCTGGTGAGCTTCAAAGCTTCCAGTCAGAAATGTCATCTGCTGTCCCCCAGCTTTTTGTGTGTAGGTGTTCTTTGAGAAACTGCTAGCACTGGGTGTTGCATAGTGCTTGCACAGGTTTGGTAGATAAAATACAGCCTGGTAATATGAGACAGCTGTGAGCCTCATTTTTCAGGGAGCAAATTGGTCATGAGTGACCCAATAGTTACTGAGCAAAAGAATGCAAGAGAAAAGGAAACTTCCTTCTTCACTGAGACAAGCTATCAGGCTCCCTTGACCTGCCCTCCTTGCCTTCTAAGTGAATTAACACCCTGTGTGCCTGAGTCAAAAGACAAGAGAGCAGAGCACTTGTTGCCAGTGAAAATTTGCTGACAGGATGGGCTTAAACCAGAGAGATGCGATTTCCTCTGGGGGAGAATGAGAGTGAAGTAGAGATGGAGAAGAGGGATGCAAAGTATTGCATGATTCCTCTACGGGTCGCGTTGCCCCCGTGTTGCACTTTGTCATTAGCTGAATCACTGGAGCATCCTGTCAAATCAACCTCCTGCACAGATTTTTAGAACCTCTAATTGGCACCTGCATGGCACCCGCACAGCTACACATTACCAATGCGTCTCCTTTTGCCCTGCACAGCCTTTCACAGCTGTTTCCCCCAGTTTCAAGGCACAGTCAGTAGCCCACCATGGCATGAGGCAACCCTGGCTTTAGTTGGGACCCTGTGATGTGACCCGGCGTTTGTGCAACAGAAAAGCTTTGCTTTATTCCTTTCTCTTTTAACCATTAGGCAAATGTTTCTCCATGTTTCCTGTTTATCACAGGCGCTGAGCCTCCCTAGACAGGCTATTCTGAGCTTGCCCTGCTTTCTGATAATTGCATGTGCATTAAAGCAAACACCCCTGCAGGGTTTCTCCACTCCCCTGTCCTTGCCAGCTCGGAGCTGGACAGCATTCCGTGGCTTGCAAACACAGGGCTGCGCAAAAAAAGGCATGCCAGGGGCTGGCAAAGCTCTGGGGAAGAAGGCAAAGCTGCATGCTATTTCAGGCCTCTTTTATTTTGCCAGTGAGTTCAGATATCTCTCCTTTCCCAGTGACATGATGGCTAGTAGGTCCTCCTGAGCCGTGCATCAGTGACATCGCTATTGAAATCTACAGTCTGTGTCAAACCCGTATCAATTACTGGCTTCTTTGTAGGGATCTAAAAAATGAACAGGATCCAGAATAGTCACCCATCAGTAATGACTGCAGTTGTAATTCTGAGAAGGTGGTCTTTGCATATTTCTGTGAACTCTTGTTTTTCTTTCAAAGGAAAAAGAGGCAGGATACTGCTATAAGATTTTTTGAGGATGATCTTTATCAGACTGCTGTTTAGAGAACTGGGAATCTCTAGATCCTAAAGTAATACAACCATTAGTGTCTTGTGCCTCTACATGGGGCAAATTCCTGGACTACGAGAAGTACAGTAATGACACTTTTCCTTCATAAATGCCCTTTCACTGAAGGATTATACAAAGTCTTACTTGAGATGAGTAGATCAGTTTTGTCCTTGGTTTACAGAGAAAAGAGGTAGCAGACTGTGGAAAGCTGATCGGCGCAGACAACACACCACTGAACTGAACACACTGCAGTCAAATGCTGCCAGGCACATCATACCTGGGTTGAAATTGACACCTCCAAAACTGTACTTCCTCTTAGGATTTAGTTCCCAAGAATTTAAAAATATGCATAGAACCTTCTACACTCACACACTTAAAATGATGAAAGAAAAGCAACTCAGGTTAATTCTTTTTAGTTGGTTCCTAGAGTAAATCTGTAGGTCATAAATAGATTATTTCATTTCTACTCTGATTGTCTGTTATTGAACACAGGCCATGCAGTGCTGTAGCTGAATTCCCTCCTCCAAGTGGCAGTCATAAGTCACTGCCTCTTCTCATGCTTCAGGACAGTAACCAAGCAGGACCCTGACTGGATGCTGCCATCCATCACTCACTTGGTCTGAACTTAGGTTGCCACTGAACCAACCGAGAGGTTTCTAAGAAGTGAATCACCAATGCAGTTAGACAGCCCATCTGCAGGGAATTTTATTTTTCATAGGCGGGATATCCCCAGGAGGAAGACTGGGGTTGGATTATCCTTGTCACAGCTAGTGCAATGGTCACATTCCCCATGAAATACCTGCTCTTCCCCATCCAAAAGGAGCTTCATTGGAGTTGCAGTTTCTGAGCAGCTGCAGTACATGTTGCTGATGGTGAATCTCAGTACTACTGGAAGAGTGTTATGACAGTGGGTGCTTCTTCTGTTTTGTTTTTCCTCATTTTTGAAGCAAATCCGACTTTTATCAATTATAGGGCTGAACAAGCCCTCTGCAAATCTCAGTGCATATCTTGTAAGAGAGAAGAGTAACGGGTCTTTTTGAAGAGGAGGCAAAAATGGAATAAACTAGCTACCCCCTGGGTTTGTGGTGAAATAGCTGTACAGTTGAAATCTACACAGCTTTTGTTTCCTGTTTGTGCAAGTGGCTTTCATCAGAGTGCTGGTCATGAGTAAGTTAACACCCACAGAGCTGTCACCATCAAGCACTGTGTATCACTGAATTCCTAGCAGTTCTGGCAGTGCTGAACTGTGTACATACATGTTTAAATGCATTCCCCACTTCTCTGAAGGAGCTATTTCCAGAGATCCCAAATGTGGAAGTGGAATCTCTCAGATGACTTTTGACTCTGCAGAGAGGAATAAGTGTCTTTGAAAGACTGAGATTGGCACATGTACAAATACACTTTCCTCCATTCTGGTATGTGAGGAAGGCTGAGGATGATGTAGTGCAAAAGTT
>QWTY01003654.1:18568-37807 GCA_008033365.1 Pseudorectes ferrugineus
AACATGCTGGGAAATCCTCCTCTGCACGGTGCTGCAAACTACCACTTTCTAATTTCCTGCAGAGTATCTTACTGGCATTCAGGTAAAGTTGTCTGTGTTCAGGCTTAGCAGACGATGTTCTCTCAGGAAGTTAGATGACATCAAGAACTAAAGGGGTACTGGGCAAGTTCCTAATTACTCATCTGATCCCTTCAGGGGAGATATTAAGGGATGGTTTTGTAGTTTGTTCATGGTTTGTTTGTCAGTATAGCAGCTCCAGGACAATCAGTTATTTAAAGGACTGGAAAAAACCCTGCCTAGTTGTCCTTGTTTGCTTCTTTAGGCCTTTTTCCTGCCTTTGTGGATTCCTAGAAATTTGTCACGCCCGACTGTGCAATGCTTAGACCGCATCTTGTTGCAGAGTTTATTTCACTTATCCACAGTCTCCACAGTGCTACATTAACTCCCCTCGACTTAGCCTAGGTCAAATCAGAGCAGTTACAGTGTGGTTTCGAGCAGCAGAGCAATTTTGCTAACAGCTGAGGAATTGCACTGACTCCATCCCTAATGAATACCCTTAGTGGTCATGATAGGAATTTTGGGTGAGAACAGGGCTTGCACTAATTACAGGGACTTAGTCACAACTTGTTAACTCAGCGTTGAAAACATGCTCTTCTTGGAAGTAGCCATCCTTGGGCAGACTGGGAATTGAGGGAAAGCACAGTCTTGCGCTTAAGGCTCTGAACACCGCGTCTCCAGTAATCTGGTTTAATTTCTTGTTGTGCCTTGTACTTCTTATGTCACTTCTTATATTTCTTTCCCCTTCTGCGCCTCAGTTCTGCAGCTATAAAATCACACTGCTGTACGTCTTCTCCCCTGCATGCATGGAAAGTTCTTCAGGAGAGGATTTTCTAACATTAATTGAGTATGCAGTTCACAGTGCAGCCACACCTGTGGCTGTGGGAGGTCAGGAGAGCCCTATGTGACATCTTAGAGTTTTTGTACTTTGAGAATATGTCATTGGCTTTGGATTGTGAGGGAACAGCCTTGAATGTTCATATAACTCCCACAGCTAATTTTCTTTGGTAGATTTGGGACTTTTCTTTCAACCTTGAAATTTTGCTGGTTTTTGGTTCTGCAGGGCAGGGAGTGCTGAGGCTGAATAAATTGAATTTTCCTTAAATTATGTAAGTGCTAAATAAGATACATTGTTACAATTTTCCGTATCCTCTGCATATGAAGAGGAGTGGAAAATGGATAAATGGGAAGAAAATGTGTGACAATATCTAATGTATTCTAAGACCAAGCTTCTAATCGTCTCTGTTTCTTTTTGTTTTTTCCAGGTGGAGCGGGAAATAGCCATCCTGAAGTTGATAGAACATCCCCACGTTTTAAAGCTGCATGATGTTTACGAAAATAAAAAATATTTGTAGGTATTACTGGCTTTTGCCAGAGAAAGGGGAAGGGAAGGAGGAAGAAAGGGAGGGAGGGAGGGAGGGAGATGAGGGTTTTGGAACTTGGTAACATTTCTGAAAGAATGGAACAGCTGTGTTTTCACCCTCTACTGGTGTCTGTGTGATATTTGGTATTTGGATGAGGAATGAAGACTCAGTATTTCCCTGGCTTTTCTCATGTTCTTCTCTGTACTTTCATAGAATAATAGAATCATTAAGGTTGGAAAATTTATCATTGTCCAACCATTAACCTACTGCCGCCATATTCACCACTAAATCACGCCCCCAAGTGCCACATCCACATGTTTTTTGAACACTTCCAGGAATGATGATTCCACCACTTCCCTGGACAACCTGTTTCAATGCAGGACCACCCTTTCAGTGAAGAAATTTCTCCTAATATCCAGTCCAAACCCCCCCTGGTGCAATTTGAGGCCATTTCCTCTCATCCTGTCGCTTTTTAACTGGGACAGGAGACTGACCCCCACCTGCCTACAGCCTCCTTTCAGCGAGTTGTAGAGAGGGATAAGTTCCCCCCTGAGCCTGCTTTTCTCCAGGATAAACATCCCAACTCCCTCAGCCTCTCCTCACAGGACATGTGCCCTAGACCCTTCATTGTCCTTCCCTGGACATGCTCCAGCACCTCAATATCTTTCTTGGAGTGAGCCTTTACTTACAAGAAACTTATATGCTGTTTCTTTTCCTACTTAAAATAGAAGAAAGAGGAGAAACCTATGTTTTCTATAAAATAGCAAGAGAGAAGGAAGATTTGTACCAGTAAGATCAGGAACAATTTTGAATCAAAGCTGTAACAGACTTACAGTGGATAATTTGGATAACCTCCTTTGGCTAATAGTTTTCATTGAAACCTTCAGCTCTCACTAAAAGTGTTTTAAATTTGTCCCATCAGCAATAGATTTTGGTTTTAAGGGCCACTGTAATCCCCTGATGGTTCTGCAGTGACAGTTAGGTAGCAAAGCTTTTTTTTTTGAGATTTTTTTTTTTCTCCAGATCATTACCAGTGCCAGACAGGGACGTTGTCCACAGACAATCACTTTAGCTTGATTTAAGGCACTAAATAGGTTGCATCTGTTGTTAAACAATCAAGCCACATTAATCTTGGCACAACAGGAAAAAGATCAATGTTCTCCAAATAGAAAAGGGTGACCCAGTAGGGAACTCTGCTATTTCTAGCTTTTTAACAGGTTATTACAGGTAGAAGAGAGTGGTTAAAAAAGATTAAACAGTTTTTAAAAGCCACCATCCATTGGTGCCCTCTTTTTAGTGTCTCAACACAAAAAGGGAATGACTGTTTATCCAAAGAAAGTGTGTTGAATGGAGGTAACAGTCCCTCATGGACTATTCAGCCAGTCTTGTTACAGGAGAAATGAATTCCTATTCCAAGAAGCGAGGCCTCTCTGCCTAAGGGTTAGCTTAGTAGAGCAGGCAGTAATTTCCCCTGGATTCCCCCTCCTCCTTTGGGGCAGAGCCTGCCATCCGTGGTAGAATGCAGTTGCCAGAAAGAGCTCGTGCAGGCACTGGGTGGAGGCTGGCTCAGATGTTTTCAGAGCTGCATGCTGAGTGCTCTGTCCTCAGTGGCATAAATGGTCATGGCTCCATGAAGCCCTGTTTGCCGCAGATGAGGACAGAGGCTCAGATCTAACACAGCCTGCTCTGTGTGCAGAAGGGCAGCAAAGGGAAATCGGGCTTTACAGGGAGTACGTTCTCCTTTAATCCTGAAAAGAGAGGCAGAGGACATTTTCTCTGTATTCTGGTTAAAGGGGGCATGAGACCCCTCTTTTGATTAAAAGAGAGGGAACCTTCTTCTTTGTGATCTTGGTTTCTGTGTTGTGTAATCTTAGATATACACACACACTGCATGAACACAGCAAACAGCTGGTGTGTTGATGTGTTCCAGGCAGGTGTAGTAGACTTGAGCAGAGGTGACAATGCATGAATACATGCAGAAGAAAGGCCACGAGGGGATGGGCTGTAGAGGTGCTGAAGCTTTCTTTTTGCTCTGAATGCCTGTGAAGCCAGAAGCTGAGCTTCCCTTCTTTACCCCATAAGACCTGGGGGCTATTTTGCTCCCTGTGAAAAATATCTAGAGCTTAGAGCAGTGGGGATGGCGTTACACTATTTCCAAAAAATTACTGCATTTATTGGCAGGAAAACATCTTCCTGATGAAAATCACCTTGAAAATGAAAGCATCCCATATCTTTAAGCTGTGTCTGGATATCCTGGCTTCTAAGAAACGTTGGGCTCCAAAGCATGCTTTGCCAATGACCATTTAGCCTTGAACAATCACTAAGTCTGCTTTGTGCTGTAGCTCCTCTGCCTGTAAGATTAAGCTGTCTGCATCCCCCTCCAAAGGCACCGAATCCCTCTGCTGAAAGACACTGACTCTGAAGAACCAATGACTGTTAATTAAGTTTCATTTTTTATTAGTCGCTATTTTAAAGAAAGGGCACAATGCAGAGCTTCTGCCAAGGCTCTGTGTTCAAAATTACAAACAGCTGTGGCCTATGATAAATCTGGGAGGTGGAAGAGGGGGCTGTGGAGGGGTGAGGTGTTACAAGTGCGTGGGGGCTGAAAAGTGTGTATGCCTGTACCTTCCCAAATAATAAGACACAGTGACCTCTGGTTCTCACCAGCGTCAGGAAAGGGATTGCTCTCTGGTTGTGGCAGCACCTTTCCATCATGCGTGCCATCCCAGCACTAGCAGTAGTGGCATGCTTTCAGAGGAGCTCATGAATTATGGGTGATATTTCAGAAGCCAGAGACTAATCACAATGCAGCGCTGGGGAGTATTTCCTCGATAAATGTTAATTTCACAAATCATGTCTGACTTTTAGTTTATGATTTAATTTGTGACAAGGGGCTTTGGTTGAGTAGATTCCTAATGCAACCATGAATCAAATCCTTTTTCCACAGTTTATTTAACACTGAGAATGAGTTTTAAAAAATAATAATAAAAATCTGTTAGCATATGTGTGTTAGCCAAGCAGTCTTTTTCCGTTTATTTTGGTAGGGTTCTTTTTGCCAAGATAGTTGGAGAGCTGGAGATTGCTATGAAATCTATTATTCCATCTCTTTATCCATCATTTTGAGTTGTCTTATTTAGTAAGACTGTGGACGACACATCTAGGTGTGTAGGGAAAAACACAGCAGCACTGTGGCTCTCTGTAAGTGATATACAGCCTCAGATATATATTGTGTTGGCTAAACGAGCAATATTACTGACAGCTGAATTATTTCATATTTGTTGTATGATCACACTGATGGCCTTCAAGCAAGATTGGGAGTCCGCAGTAATAGATAATTTAGAAACAGCTATAGACAATCAATGCCTCCCTCTCTCCCATCATATAATGTCAATAGACAAAACAACCAGGAAGGGGGTTCATCCTCCCTTTTTAAAGATCAAAATGAGTCAAAGTAGCCTGGTATGGGGAATGATCAGTGGGCTGCCAAAACTCGTGTTGACTAAGGAAGCTGCAGACAGTCAGGAATTTTAAGGAAACACAAACTTATAGAATTATCACAGAATGGGTTGGGTTGGAAGGGACCTTAAACACCATGTAGTTCCAACCCCCCTGCCATGGGCAGGGAACCCTTTGATTAGACCAGGTTGCTCAGAGCCTTACCCAAGCTGACTTTGAACACTTCCAGGAATGGGACATGTACTAAGAGAAGGAGCAAGGCAGTAACAGATAATAACGAAGTTTTGGTGTGTTCTGTAATACTCACCGGAGGGAACACACTCCCTTGGTGATTTCTGCATTGCAGATGAGCTGTGTGAACCTGGGGGATGATCCTCTTTTCTCTGTGCTATGTATAGAAAAGGTCTTTCCTGAGTTGACCCTACACAGAGTTTGTGTAGCAACTGCAGAGGAAGATGGAGTTCTACACTGTCAGCAGCACAACCACTGTGAACGAGCAGGAGGTTCTTGTTAGCAGACTTGTTGAGGATTAAAGAAGAGGAAACATGCAAAGCCCAGTCCTTCATGAGTGAAGTGACTGGCTCTGATGTTTCCCAGGAAGCAATCGTATGCTTTATTCTTAAATCTCAGACATGTATATTTACTGCATTTTATTTACTGTGTTTTATGCAGTATGTGTAGGTATTCTTTGAATCACAGAAAAGCAGCTGTCCCACTGTTGGAGGAGCTGTCAGCATGGCAAGCTAGGGGCTATCATACAGCCCACAGGAGATGGAACTTCCCTTTCCAGAGGGGATAAAGCTGACTGATACAGTTCTGTTGCAGAACTCCCAACAGGGGTGGCATTATCTGTTTTGATCACATTTGATTAATTCTTTGGTTTCAGTTGTCAGGGGCTTGGGGGGAGTGGAAATAAAATAGAAAAGAAGACATACTAGGACCACTCCATGCCCTTTTCTTTCAGATGGTTATATTGGTATTTCTTGACTCCCTTTCCACTGATGTCTGTGTATATATATCTGTAAATTTCTATGTCGAGCTGCATACAGATATTTGTGTAAATGCATGTAGATTTATGTTGAATGATTTTCAAATCGTCACATTTAAGATTTCAAATTTCAAATTTTGTGGCAGCATTTATTTTAAATCTCTATGTCATCCAACTTGATCAGCATTTTAAGCAAGAATCTGTTTTGAGAGGAGGAGTGGACACCAGACGATTGCTCTCTGAAGTGTGCCATGCATTCCTCAGCACCTTTTTCAAATAGAAGTGCCTTTTTCATCTTTCATCAGTACAATGCTGTCACTGGGCAAGTGTCTAAATCTCATTGCAGTGTACACAACACACCACCTTCTGATTTCAGAGGTGAAGGTGCATCACAATGAGCCAGATAAGAAAATTAAAATGTCCTCCTACCTGTGCACAACTCATGTTTCTGGCTCATACAAAATCAGCTGGCAGCAGGAGTCGAGGACTTACAGCTCTGGTGGTGTCTGCAGGGGCCTTTGTGCTGCCTGTCCTCTCCTACAGGGTTTTCCTGTAATTCTGTTTATTTTTGTTGAAAACTAATTGTGATATGCCAGAGGATGCAGAAAAGAGGAAAAAAGGTTCTGTGTGTTCTTGTTAGTGGTAGGCCAAGACTCTGGCATTCAATCCATCTGCAGGGAAACCTGTCTAAAGGCAGAAGGAGAGTTCAGAAAGTCAGAGTGGCTCCAAAGGCCCAGCACTGAAAATTAATTTTGTGGTAGGTGTGCACCTTGGGAGTGAGGCTGTGGGATGTCAGGTGCTGTGAATACAGGAGAAGAAAATAAAACAGGATTGGAAGGCAGAATAGCATTCTTCCTGAGCCTTGATTAGAACTGAGGAAAATATTTGTAACCAGCTACTTTGACCCCTTTTCTTCTGCTTTTGACTTGTTTTAGGACTGTCTGGAATTACAAGCATGTGTAGCCAGAAGGAAGCCAGTCAGTGGTAGGAGTGGAGCCAGTGCACGTGAGGTTTGGAGTTCAGGGGGGGCCTGGAGATGAGGAGCTGGCCAGAAGGCAGGGAAGGCGTGCGGGTGTCACCGCTCACAAGGGGGACACCAGCCTGGCACAAAGCAGGGCCTGCAGAGCTGACAGTGGGAATTAATGCTACACCCTGTGCAACGCAGTCTTAACAAGCTCTACCCAAAAGCCTGACTGTATCCTCTGCTCACTGCCTGACATGTGTGCTTGAACACCATCCAGGCCATGATGCTGGGCTTGGGGAAGAACAGGCCCACAGTGGAGCAATTCTGTGACATGAGCAGTTCTGTGAGATGTAGCTTCAGAGCCACACTATATTCCCATGCCTGACTCCTCTTTTAGACTTTGGTAGGCAGTGTTGTGTGTGTCTGGGCCCTGGTTGTTACAGCAAAGGCCACTTAGCTCTGAAGAACAAAGCCCCGAAGTGTACAGTCACTAACAGAATTGCAGCAGTGCCCTGATGGGTGCTGTCTCAGCTCTGCCCATCCTGTGCTGAGGATCCCTCTGGCTCAATCCATTCCGTATCATGTGCCCATATAGGATGGCTGCTGCAGTGCCTTGGCATACATGACTACATACCATGAGGGCACTGCTCAAAACACCTTTCATCCCAAATAAATCAAAGGTACAGAGCGCAACAGCATAATCTCTTACAACCTCTCTTCTCCAAAAGCCCCAACCTGTTCATGCCCAAATGTAACCAGCAATCAAATATAATATCCATTCAGACATGCAATCTTGAGTTAAAATTGTCTTTTAGAAAAAAGAAATCTAACACATGCACATTTTCTTGCAGGCAAGGGGGGGAAAAAAATACAGAGCTCCTGGCCCAGTGCCAAATAAGGGTTTAAAAATTCATGCCCGCCATAAGAATTTATATAACTTCTGAATAATTTATAGGCTGTGCCAATAACAAGGGGCTTAATATCTGATAGAGATTATTTAATCAATAGAAAACAGTGCAGAGAAAAAGCTGTCAAAGAACTACAGAGCATGTCAGCCTGGGCAACTTTTAATCTCTTCCCTGCTATGTATAGGTTCAACCATATATATGTATGGAAGGACATTTTGCAAGTAGGGTGGTGGCCTGGAAGGAGAATCACCAGGTCTTTTTTCTTCTAGAGACTTTTCTTCGTTGGTCTGTTGTTCCAGACATATCCCTTTGAAATGTAGTGAGCTTTCTAGCTCTCAACTAAATTGGTCAAAAGGAGTAGCCAGTTCCCTGTGAATAATCTGCCAGGATTACTATGAGATGGCCCGTGGTTCATCAAGGTTGTGGCAGTGCCAACCCCTACTGCCAACCCCTACCATTTGTTGTGTAGCCATTTCAGTTTTTGTTTGATTCTGTGGCAAAACTTTAGAGAGTTTTACAGCTGTTGGCACAGTAAACATCAGGACAGAAGAGAACTAAAGACGTATCTGTCTTTATGATGGAGATTCCCACCTGATGTTTTATGTCTTTGTGTGTATCTCTTTCTGTATAACTGCATCTGGGTTTTGCATCTTGCTGGAGTGCATGGCTAAAGTCGTGCATCTTAAAAACTAACAAGTGCCACATGGATATCTAGTCTAATTTGGGCATAGTAAAAGTTCTGGGACATTGCCCAGTGATGTGTGATGGTACCCAGTGGTACATTCAGGCTTATGTAGAAGGCCAACCTACTTGTTTAGGTTAAGCAAGGTTGTACTTTTTATATGTAAATGTCATATCATTTAATAAAAATAAATTATTAACTGCTTCCCTAGCAGACAGCTAACTGCAAGCACTGATGGACAAACCTTCTATTGCCTAACTAAAACAAGATGTGTGAACTGACTTCCATTCCTAGAGCATTAGAGAGTGTTTCTTGGTAATCTTAATTTTTTGCATTTATAATACTTACCTGAAATACTTTGTGTTTCAGCATGAGCTTTCATCTAGAGATCTCTCCATTTAACACTTTTATAATAATAAATACATAATTGGTGTAGCTTTAAGTGTCTTGTAAATTGTCCTGAGAAAACAAGAGCTGCATACCCCACTGATGGGCTGCTGCAGGCAATCCCATCTGGCAAGAATTTTAGTATTTCACACCATTTTTGCCACTGGCTAAGAGACAGCTTTTCATTCTTTACAGATCATAACTGGTGTGTTCGTTAGGGGTTTTTTTTGTTGTTATTTTGCCAGAAATATCTGGTAGTAAATGGTCCTGGTGTTCTCTGTGCCAGTTACTCTTTCTTTAACAGCATTTTTCCAGGCGTTGCTCAGAGCCAGCCTGTTTCTTTAGTTACAGTCCTGATTTGGAGGTAGCATGTAGCTGCCTTGCCTCAGTGAGGGCTTTCTGAGTTATTCCTCAAAGTTCCCTAGGGCTCCCTAGGGCAAAGGCACTTCTTAAGAAGTTGTGGCATAGTCCACCAGATGGAAAGGAGAAATAATCACGAAAAAGGTCCTTTTTTGCCGTTTTAAGTGATAGGAGTGTAGTGCAACAGTAATCTATCTGATCATGGAGAAGTCCTTGCTGTGCTGGCCCTGGACAAGAACGGGACAAAACAACACACAAAGCAACTGTTGGGAATGGGAAGTCCAAGCTGCTGTCGAGCATCACAACAAAGACCAGTCTTCAGGAAGGAGCTGAAGAAAACTGATGATGTAGCTGTGTCATTCCAAGTGTAGAGGGGATGTCGTGGGCACACAGAATTGTTTGCCTGGATAATTAAGAAGTGGATGATGGAAGCTGGCTTTGAAGACTGGTCAGAGACAGAAGTCAACCACAAAGGCCGGGCAAGAGATCCAAGATTGGTTACAGAAGGGGCTACAAGGTATCTAGAAATGAAGGAAGCTAGATAAAGTATAAAAAAAGGAGAACAATGGAGTCATGGAAAGAGTGGTCAAAGTGGAAAGCTAAGAAAACAGTATTTCAGTTGATGGTCTGGTATCTATTTTGAATTACCAAAACTGGAGCCAGAATGCATTTATAAAAGTAAAAGATGATTATGGTGATGGTGATGATGGTGAAAAATTAATTTAGATACAAGATACCTAGCTAAAATTAGATATGAAGTTTTAGCTATGTGGATGGATAGGAAAACCATTATCTTAGAGGTATAATAAAGAAAACATCTAAAAGATACCAGTACAACCAAGGTGCGGGGACCTGAAGAAAAGCCTGAGTGAAAGGTAACACCTGCACTACAAGCCTGAAGTGTAATCAAACAAGCAGTGTTATCCCTGGCAGTAGAGAAAGGAAGAAGTGTGAAGAGGTTGTGAGGCTGAGTTTTGTTTTAGCCGTGTTGTGTTTGAGCTGATGATAGGACAACCAAAGATGCCAGAGTTGAAAACCAACATCTTAGTTTATTCCGGAAAAAAGGAAAATACTGACGTTTTATCTGAGTGTCTAAATTTGCAGATGTGAAACTGGTGGGCTCTCACATCTTGTGATCCCTACAATACTGACAAGTTAAGGTGATGAGGAGGAGAGGCACGGTGCTTTTTTGTTAAATTTCTAGTCTAGGCTACACAACAAGCCACAGTCAACCACAGTCAAGCTACTGTGAATTAGAGAGGTCTGGGGTCTGTGCTGGTTCCTGGCATAGCTGGAATGTGAGGTACATAAAGGTAGTCTAAATCCATATTTCTCCACATTCATCTTGTCTACTTCATGTCTCACATGCAGAAATCATCCCTTCTTTGCTATATTTTTAAGGGGTTTTATTACATTACTATTTTGGTTCCTGAAAGAATAAATAAAATGAACCAAAAAGAAAGAAAGAAAGAAGCCCAGGATTATTCTAAGCTTGCGTCTCTGATGATATGTAGTGGGTCATTGGAGGTTAGGAACTCAGAATCTTTTATTGAGAAGGTGGTGATGATGGGATGCAGATGGAAAAATGGCAAAGGGAATAGATAGAATGCTGCTGGATGCAATCTCTCTGCTCCTCTCCAATCAACACAATTATTCTTGTATTTAGTATTCAGCTTCTTTGCTTTTAAAGACCAAAGTCTTGTCTCCTTCAAGCACTGAAACTCAACTAGAGATTTTTCGTTTCACATCTTGGCTTGTAGCAGGGACATGAGAAAATAATGCAAGACGTGGACCTTGGTGTCTATGAAAGTGAGCTGTGGCCTGTGAAAATATTTGCAACCTCCTAGAGAATATATCTAGTGAGGAAAAAGTAACTGAGACTTTATTTTTAACATACACTTGGCTTCATATTGAGTTGCAGAACCCTGATGTTTTCTGGCTTTTCCAGTGTCCAAGCAGGCCAAGGGGAAATTGGTGGTGGGGACAGCATGGAGTAGAAGGCACAAGGGAGCACAGGTGCTAATCCCAGCTCTGATACTGGGTGATTGTAACCCTGGACAAGTCACTTGGCTTCACAGTTCCCTATCAGTAAAGAACAGGAGGTTAATGCTTGTTAAAACTTGCTTCTCTCATGTGAAATGCAAGGATTAGAAGAGTTAGGGTGTGTCCAGAGCATCCAACATGTGAGAGCTAAGTGCTCTTACAGAGTCTTTTGTCCTAACATAGGTCCTGTGTGTATCATGACAGCATTTAGTGTGCATGCTGCCAGCCAGAGACTGGGTCTTTCCTTTCCCTGAACATCCTTGCAATGGCTATTACAGAGCAGGTTTTCTTACATTTTTACAATGGGAAGAAAGACTGATGCTGTCAATCTTACATAGACAGGATTAAAAACCCCCAAAACTTCATTCACCAATAAGTTGCTTTTCATCTCTAAATGTAATAGGAGAGAAGTTCTGGTTACTGTTCTGGGATTTTCAGAATTTTCTTGCTGGCTTAGAATAAATTGGAGAAGTAGTACTATAATGAAGTGAAAACCTGTCATATCTGGGAAAGATAAAAGGGAAGGGAGACTCATGAAAATGCTTCTTAGTGTTTTTCTCCCCTACAGGCTACGTGTTATTTACCTTCTCCTAGATCCTCCAAGAGCTGGCACTGGCATACTTCCAATCCTATAGCACTTTGCCAAAGTAAAGGATTTTAGATGCTGATGTGAACACAGAAGATTTGGATTCTTTTCTGTGCCGTGGATTCAGGAAAGATGTAGTTTCTGTATGCCTTATTTTCCAGCCCAGGGAATAATGTTCTTTCTTTCCTTAGCTTTTTCTGTTTGGCTTTTCAGAGTGTTTACTCTCTTCTTCTGTGGAGTCACTTAGGCACACTCACACACACACGGAGGGGTAGATACAGATACGCAGCACTCAGTGGGGTTTGTGTAGCTGTCCAGTGGTACTTAGAACCAGTGCAACACTTGGAAATGTTGAAACCCTTCTTGTCGGCCTGTTTGGAAAGAACAAGTGTACTACTACTGTGCCATGTAATGTGCCAGCAGAACGCTGGCTTGCACAGAGATGGGAGCAGGTGCTGAATTATGCCCTTGTTTAACAGAAAATCTCCTAGTTGGGGGCTCTCCTAAAAATCCCCACAAGGTACTACAGGGAATAGGGCTGGCAGATAACAACCTAACCTCACAAATCCTAGCTGCAGCTTAGCCACGTACTGCTTGTGGAATGATCCCTGCAGCATTTCTTTCTTGCACTCAGCCACTGAGGAATGTGTTTGTCATCCTTCTCACTCATGTCACGTTGGGGGCTTTGTCAGATCAGAATACATCGTCTCTGTGCTTCTCTGTGTCCCTTGACTTGTCATAGGCACAAATCTTTTTCAAATGCTCCCCCCTGTTCATTTCCATTATTATATCTAGTGCTTCTAGGTGGCAAGCAAAAAATGAATAACCTTGTAAATGTTCCCTGTCTTTCAATTTGTTTTATTTTTCATACAACGTGTCGGTGCATTTTTGTTGAGTGTTTTTAATAAGATGAAGTTGATGAAAATAAATTGCTTCGCAGTTCCTGCTGTGGGTGACAGAAATGCTGGGTCTGTATTTTTCAAAAACTGTTTGTTTGAAGCCAGTGTGGAGGGTGTTCTGTATGTCTGTAACTGCAATCATCTTTGTAATATACCTCCCAGAAAAAGAAAGCAGCTAGCAATTTGAATGTTGGGGGCAAGATGCACTGCTGTATCCAGCTTCTGCTGGGCACAGTGAGAAAGCAAGCTGTCAAGAAGAATTTTAGGATTGATTCCATGCCAGGATTGGGTCTGCCATATTGGATAGTTAGCCAGATCTGCCTCTAATATGAGAGGGAGAATGAATGCTACAGCAAGCCTTCTTACCAGACTGTCTGTTAGCCAAGGGTTAGAAATCAAGGATTGGGACTTGACAATGTAGACACCCCAGTGCCCGTGGCTGCAGTGTATCAGCTTTCTTCTGTGTTTGAATGACTTGCTCAAAAAATGTCATGTCTATAAACAGTGATCTCCAAATTACCAAGGTGTACCCAGCAGACAGTTGGGCAACTACTCATCTGTTTGGAGAGAAGTTAATACACATATTCCAAATGTGATTTTCAAGTTAAGATTTTTCTCTTTTTAAACTGATTTTAATGAAAAAAAAAGTCAATATTACTGTTTCTTGTAACTGTTTCAACTTTGATCAAAATTGCAAAAGTACAATTTTAATTCCCTAAAGTTTATAATTTTATGGTTTTGTCCATTTTTTGTGCCATTTTAGTACTTATTTAGCTGGCAAGACAATACTAATGTCTGTCTTTTTGTAAGGCAGGGAAGTGCTTTCTCCTTCTGTAGCTGGGAACTGACACATGGAAGTTACACAGGAGATGATGATGGACCAGGAGCTCAGGTCCCACTTTTGCAGCTTCAAGGCTAATGCCATTATCATTGAGCAAGCTTGACTTTCCTCAGAACTGCTTTTAGTCCTTCTACTGTCCTAGCTTTTTGGAAACGTTGAAAACAGGACTAATTTAGACCCCAAATTTATATTAATCTTCTCCACTTTTCATTTCAAATTCAGAAATTTCCTCAGAGATTATGCTGCTTGAGGTACAGAAAAGAGAGTATCCTGGATTAATTACTCTTCATTGTCCACTCAAATTTGAAGAGTTGGGTTAATTCTGGTAGTAAAACTGTTCTGCTGTAAAGCAAAGGGTTGAGGGATCATACTGCACATACAGTTCAGTATGGTCTGATGTGCTGTTGGGAGGCAGGAACTGAGAAGTACGCTCAAACTTGTTTGTTTTTAAAGGCTTCAGTTGATGGTGTTCCTGCCACTTCCCTGGGAAAACTGTTTCACTCCCACTATTAGGCAACATTTCCAGAGATTTATACTGTTTTCCTTTGCTTGGCTGCCTTTCAATAGCCTTACTTAAAACAAGAAGATGGTCCATCCATGGCTAGTTCTTTCCTTCCAGAAGGTTTCACTCTTTGCTTTGTGACTGCCAGGAGTGCTATATGAGGTCAGGAGTTTCCTCTCCTGCTCGTAGGCCCCCTTTGTCCCACATTTATTCACTCAGTGCCACATTTTTCACCTGAGAGCTGCAAGGCCAGGCAGCTGCTCCAGCAAATCACTGCTGTTCAGCAGCAAAAGCTGAAGCTTTTATATAGGCTGCACACACATGTAGTTCCTTTTTTTTTTTCCATAATCTACATTGTTCACCTTTATTTAATTCATTCTGGTTTGTTGACATCTGTTTGGTTCTGTCTGAGTGCAGCTTTGCCACAGCTGTTTTATAAAAGAATTGTCAGCTTGGTTAAAGGACCTGAGGCTTCTTGATACAAAGTCTTACTCCACTCTAGCTTTAAGACCTGCTGTGGAAGCTTATACTTGATTATTTTCTGCTTCCCCTCCTGGTCTTTTGAGTAACTTTTAGCCTCCTGATTATGTCTTGCTATGACACTGGACACTGAATCCAACAATGGCAGGTCTGAAATTTGCAGAACCCCTGTTAAACGTATTAATCACTCCTGATTTTAAAATTCCCATTCTCTTCCACTGTTATTTCTGGAAGTGTTCTCCTTGACCACGTATAAGCAGAAGTGTTTGTATATAACTGCATGAGTGTGAGGGGGTTGGTGTGATCACGTACTTACAAAATCCTGGCTTTGTGTTTTTCTAGGTATTTGGTGCTAGAACATGTGTCAGGTGGGGAGCTCTTCGACTATCTCGTAAAAAAGGGAAGATTGACACCAAAAGAAGCCAGGAAGTTCTTCCGACAAATCATCTCTGCTTTAGACTTCTGCCATAGTCATTCAATATGGTGAGTACAGCCATTTCCAACGGGGGTTCCCTGCTGCATAATAAAGGGATCTTATCTTGATACTTTTAATTTTACGGAACTGATGTTGTAAAGCTCTAAAAGCATTGGGTAAAGTGCTGATGTATTTTTTAATTCTTGTCCATCTGTGAGACAGTGTACCAGTCACAGGTAGACTTTTCATGGAGAAGATTATCCGTCATTTCTCACTGGAGAGGAATTCATTTGCAGGGAATGCTTTAAACGGGAAAATCAAAACCACCAAGGAAAAATAGTTTCATTTCCATAATTTTTGTGGCACTTACTAATAACTAAGAACTGCATACACTATATCAAAATGAATCCCTGAAGAAACTTTGGACAACTGCAAATACAGCGAAGTCATTTTATGGTTTCCTTCCGTTTTTGGAAACCTGCTGGCTTTTGGCAACCTTTACTGAGTCCCCTCTGGGCATTTGAGTCACTGTTGCCTTTAATTTCCTTTCCAATAGGGAAGAATTTTCTTACTAACTCCATCATATTATTTAACCATGGAGTATGGTTTAACCTGTGCTTTCAGGTGCCGTTTTATATTGGAGCAGTTTCTCTTTCATCTTCAGCAAGTTGAGATAATTTAAATTATACTGAAATCAAGTTGTTGCAATCAGGCTGAGCACAAGAGTTTCTGTACAGCTACTGACCCATAACTGCCTGCTCTTTTCTCACAAATGCAGCTCCTTGCATTTGGATTGGCTGGAGGAGGACATTTACATTATGTCTGTGTGGCTGCTTCTCCAAAGCCACAGCCAGCCATAGATCCCCCACTCCAGGAGGCCAAGGGCCACTCAGAGATACTGCAGTAGCTGGATTTGCATAATCACTGTGTGGTTACTTCTCAGTAGCCATACAGGGATTTTCTGTACCCACAGTTCCATGCTGAAAACTCACAAACCAGATGGCCACAGCGAAAATGGATGTTTAAATATTTAACTTGCTCTTCTAGCCCCCTCCCCCTACATCTCTGAGTCATTTTAACAGGAAATAGTGATCTGTAAGAGAGCATATTTCTAATAAATGGAAAGGGAAAGAAGAGCCTTTCTTGAGGATATATTAAGAAGAATATACTGTATAAGAAAAGTATAACAGCATACTCTTAGCAGAAGAGGCAGTTCAAAGGTGGTGGATCTGGGTGAGAAGGTCCTGAGGACAATGCCTACCTGACACAGGCAGGGTTACAATAGTCAGAGAAATTCCCAGAGAAGCCAAGAGCAGGTTGCATGCCCTAACTAGAGGATCTAAGTTTTCTCTGTTGGCAGTGACCTCTGACCAGTTTTATTCTGTGAATTCCACTATTTTTCCTCCCTGCTATTCAACTGCGCTGAGTGATCACGACTTTCTTAGAACCAGCATGATCCTTGGCAGGTTGTAGAGCTGTTATTTTTTACATACACTGGGCAGTGTAACCACTGGTGGATTGCATACATACAGGTTTCTGTTCCCTACTTGGCTTGATATTTAAGGGATCCAATCCAACAGCACTCAAAAATGTTTAAGTACAACTGAAGAGAAATTATTTACTCTTTCAAATGAATATTCCAGAGAAATCAGGATCTCCATTGGGATAGAAGTTTCTACTAAAGCATGCATATATGCACATACATGCTAATCCTTTGGACTTGTTATGGATACCTCTGGATCTGGGAGACTTTAATAAACTGAGTGAGGATCATGGTGAGGCTGTCAGACAGACAGACAGACAAGCACCTCTGCAGGTTTACGGCTATGTGAAATTTTCTAGGCAGATGCATGTCTCTCTTGAGGAATCCATTTTCCTCTGTTAAACGTATTGGATTGTGGGCAGTAGTCTTGTTTGAAAGTAAATCCCATCTCCTTGCTAACTCCCACTTGACTAGCATCTAGTGCTGGCTAAGTTAGCAGTAAATCATAAGCTCTGCCTCCAGGTCACTCTGAGACTCGTGTGGTCTGTGTTATATTCTCTGCTGTATTCTGGACAGTTATCAGAAAATCAGAGCATGCATAAATATATATGTGAGTGTAAAACTTAATGTGCTTTCCTAAGCAATGAAGCCTGACCTTGTCCTGTCGTGGGGCAGTGAAATGACAAATCATCTCATCAGCCAGGTTATCCAGTTATGACCACATTGAAAAATGAAGGCTTCTGCTTTGGTTAATGACTAAATGTGGGTGCCTCCAGCCTACTGGCAGAGTAGATTGATAGCCTGATGTCCCCAGCCCCATATAATAGTCCCATCTTCTTCCTGTACATCCCAAAACACTGCAAAATACCTGTGGCTTACTTTAACAGCAGTATGTAACCACATTCAGCATTCACTGCTCAAAATGCATTGATACACCAGCATTCCTGGGTCAAAGACTCAGAAAGGATTCCCCAATCCCCCTCCCATCAGTAAAAGGCTTCTGCTGCTACTGTGTGGAGAGATCGCCTCTGTCTGAGAGGTGTTTTCAAACAAGCAGCTGAGAAAAGGAAGCAGAATAGGTGTGGAGCTTGAGTCTGTTTGTGTGTTGTTTTAAAAATGTATGTGCTTTCTCTTCTTGTTTTATTTACTGGAAACAGTGGGGGAATATTTGATGTACTTCACTCTGTGTGGTGCAGTCACTTACAGGGTTTTGTGGTGCAGGTTGGCCATGGGGGAACGCTTATGGGTAGGGCACTGTAGGGTCCTCTGAGGACTTTTGTGTGTAGAGCACCGTGCCACGCCAGGGCCCCACGGGCACGAACGGCACCACGCAGGGATATCCCGTGGGATCTCGCTGCCTTGCCTGAGCTGGCAAGCCAAGCACTTGGCTCGGTGATGCAGCATTACCGCTTCTCCTTCCAGCCTTTCCCTGCGCTCCGAGGGCTCTGCACCGTGCTGCAGTGCCTGGAGCGGACGCGCTGAGCAGCCGCGCAGGGAACGGCACAGGGACCTGAGGTTCCCCGGACACCGATGGGAGGCCATCCGAGCTTGGGAAGTTTTCTTTGGACATAACCGATGGGTTTTGCCTAGGCTGCCGTTCCCCTAGTACTGCGTGTCTGCTCTCCTAAATTCAGGGCCTTTAGGGTACCTCCGCTGGGTGCCCCGAACCAATGGCCCCTTTTGAAGGCGCTGTCCCCGTAGTGCGGGGCAGCTCTCAGCTGGTTCAGTGCCCGGCTGTATTTTCCGCGGGGATCAGTGTGTGAGCACGTAGCGGGGCAGGTGACAGGCCCTCGGTTTGCTCGGGAAGAGCCCGTTCCCTGTGTCTGTGGGGAATGCTGCAGCGCCGGGCGGGGCGGGCTGGCGGGCGCCTCATTGGCTGCCCGTGACATCACCGGCGCGAGCCGCCATTGGCGCCGCGCGGCCCCTGCCCTGCCCCGCGCGCGCGGCCTGGCCCGGCCCGGCCCGGCTGCGCTTGGTTGTCTGCGGCTCGCAGGCTGACAAATAAAAATATGATTACAGAAAATGCCCCGTGGCAAACCTTATTATGGCTTCAGAGATAACAGATAATGCCAATTACCGCGCGGGGCAGTGGTGACATTGAGAGGAAATCCCCTGCGGTAATGAGCAGTGAGATGATTATTTCATTTTATTTTTATTTTGGTTGCGTTTCATTTTGCGTTTCTTTTTTTTTCTTTTTTTTTCCCTGAGCATGCACAAGAGGGGTTAAGGCAGGTTCTTTATGAATATTGATAAATGACAATTATGAGGGCCCTTTCTCCTTCCATTGCCTGGGGCTGTGCTTGTCTGAGTACACACAAGGAAGGCTCTTGCTGGAGAGTGTCTGTGTGTGCCTGCGCAGGCATGGGGGTGTGTGACTTAGAGGGCTGAGGCAATGAATAAGAGCTTTGTTTGGCTTTGCCTCGTGTTCTTCCCTCAGTGCAGGGAGGGAAAGGCTCCTCATAAAATAACGCTTCGAGATTTCACAGCGGTAGTGCCAAAATCCGTGGTTTATTCCTGCAGGCAGGAGCTGCAGAGCACTGTCAGTAAGGGAAGCATGCTTTTAGGGAGAAATCTGGGGTGTCTCTGAGAAACAGCGCTGAAGAATGCCAGGTGCCATATTCTGTCATGTAGTGCCACCCTCCTCATAACTCCTGCTCTGCCCTGCTTCATTTGTAAGGAGCGTGCTGGCGTGTTCTGCAGGGAGGGTCTGTCAAATGCTGAAGACTCCAGCAGATGGACACTTTGAAATCATGACTCAAGACCTCCAGATGTGAAACTGGTCTGGAAGTTGTGGGATTTAATAAGATTGGTTGCTGGTTTGGGG
>QWTY01003654.1:37924-59664 GCA_008033365.1 Pseudorectes ferrugineus
TACATTTTTCCCCCTTTGAAAGCTGATATTTGCCAATCATTACCTGAATCCAGGAGTTTCAGTTCTGTGCTCAAGACTCACTGTAAAATGGTGAGAAATTTTCAGATATCCCTTGTACAGGAAATGGGAGAAAACCCATCAAGTGCAGCAGCTGCAATGCCAAAGGCAAAGTTACCAGCTCAGCTAAAGTCGGAGAACATGTATTTTTGTAAGTTTTCTTCTTTATGTAAGCCACTGGAAACTCAAAAATGGCATAGTCTTACTGTAAGCATAACCAGGTAACATTTTCTGGGAAGTGCAGCAGTGGTGATCAGACCTGACAGGCTGTTCTGGCTTTGAAATACATGTATATGCTTTGAGGAGAGGTTGGCAGGGAGAAACAATATATTTTAATGGATCAATGGAAATAATTGTTAAAAAGCAAGCAACGTTTTATGCATACAAACCCTTCCCCAGGACTCCTGATATGTTTATAGATGTTGTCCTTTTTCCTAGCTATAATTATGTTTACTTGTTCTGCAGAATTCTGTGAAAGCTTACTAAATCTGAGCATAGCAACCATGGCTATAAACCAAGAATCTTCTGTAGGTAGATACAACTTACATGTTTGGATCTGATTTGCAGAAGCAGGAGAAAATAAGATTAAAGGCTTTTTTTCTCATGAAATTTAAAATAATGCTTCTCATACTATTAATTGTTACTGATAAGTTATTTGCATCACATCAGGCACTTTAAGAGGCATACTGCAGAACAATTATTCTGTGGTCTGGCCCTACTGGGAGTTTGGGGTCAGTGAGAAAAGCATTTGCAAAGTAGCCAACAATTTGATTAGTACAAATGACCTGCAACTACTCCAATTAAGAGGTTTCTTGGGTTAGAAATCTGTGACCTACAATGAGTTGTCATAGAAACTGATATGAACGTTTCAGCTCAAACATCACTTTAAAATAATGGCTTCGTTTGTCATCTCATGCCAGGTGACATAGCTCCTTTGAATCCAAGATCTAGAGTCTGTCCCTACACCAGAATTCTTTGGACAGCCCTCGGTGACAGGCAGACTGTGTTGCTTCTGCAATTGCTGCAGTACAGGTACAGGGATATTCTCAGAGCAGGAGGACGGACTGGAAAAGCACCGGAGAGGACTAAAGGAACTGTCTGAACAGCATGTCTGGCAGTGATTAGAAAGCAAGCGTGCCAGTGTGCAAGTGGGAAGCTGGAACATGTTAATGCATATCTGTGCCTTTCATTTTCCATGCGCCACCTCCAAGAATGGTGCCCATTTCCATGGAACAATTTTTTCAGAGCTCTCTCTGCATCCATCTTACGCTGCAAGGCCTTTGTAAAGCCTTTGTTGTAACTTGTGAAGGAGGGGAGTTGCAGAGAGTCTGACAGTGTGTGCTTCCCCTGCCATGGCTTCCTCCACTGTTCCCTTTCACTCACATGCTCTCCCTTCAAAAGCCCACTGGATGCTGGCTCTAGAGGCTGACTTCTTGTGCTGTTGTCTTGGTTGAGGAGCTCTGGGAGTCCATGGCCACTATGGATCAGGGTTACACTGACTTCTTCTGCAGTCCTGCATTTCTCTTTTGCACTCCTTCTCAGCATATGCAAGGCTCAATTGGAGAGTTTGCTGTGTTTGTCAGAAAAGAAGCTGCTTTCTTCTCTTCTGGTTTTGCAGCCATGTGATAAAGCCCCTACAGCTTTAGAGCCTTTAGAACAAGGAAAGGGTAACGAGTCCTCTGTTCACCTGCAGAGAGAGGAGTTGATGCGGTCATATAAGACATGGAGAGCCAGAGAGATCAGCTGGAATGGAACCAAATTAAATGCATTTACTCTGCACTGTTCCATTAATGCCAAGTAATTACCACATACAGTGGGATTTTTGTTTTGTTTTGTTTTGTTTTGTTTCATTTTGGCACAAGAGAATTCTTTTCAAATGTGAGTGCATTAGGCAGTCCGGGCTGCTGGGCTCTTAGGTAAATTATAACAAGCCTTCCCTATTCCCATGTGTTCCTCTCCCTTCCCCCTGGCATTTGAAAAGCTGGCAATACAAAGATGGGAAATGCAAATGCAGAGAGGAAGTCTCTTTCCCAGTGGCAGTGATGCTAGTTCTGCCGCTGTGGTGCAAACTCCTGGCCTGACTCCTATCCCCAGGATGCTGCCTCGGAAAATTCAAAGTGGCCCAAAGATGGATATCAGAGAAATGCTCCAGCTAGAGGAAAATTTTCACTGGGGCATATAATTCTCTTGTGGTTGAATGTGCAAGTACTGCCTGATCCCACTGGCACCCTGATCTCCAAGAGAAGTGCTGCCAAAATACAAGATCCGTGCTCAGGCTGCCATGAAATTCCTATGCTAACCATCCATACTGGGCACGAGAGACTGTCTTGAAAAAGGGATGGAGAAGGGCCAGAGAGATACAAAACTGCTATATCAAAACTGTTCTTGTATTTTGGGGGCCAGGCAGCCATAAATGTAACAATTCTCCTCTCTGGTCAGTGAAGTGATAATTTCTATAGTGAAGAGCTGGTAAGTTTTCTTGGTTTTATTTTGATGAGTGTCTGCAGGAAAAGAAAAGAAACACATTAAGGTCTGTTGCTACTCCAGTTTTACTTTCACACATACTATCCCAGTCCCACAAATCCCCAGAACCCAACTTAAGGCTTTCAGAATGCTCACTGGGAGCTGGGTCAGCACCTCTGCTTAAAGACCTCCATCAGACTGATCATCCATGGAAAAGCATTGTGCAGCACAGTGAGGTGAAGCTTACTCCATGTTTGGAATGTGGATGGTGGTACCCCCTTTTTCCTCTCTTTCTTGCAGTGGCTCTCAAAAAAACCCCATAATATACGTGCCACTTTATAGGAACCTCATTTCCCCACTTGATTCTGCCTAAAAACCCAGGCCTAAAACTGTGTTGTAGATCCCAGCTGATGGGAAGACAGGATGACACAGGGAGAAGGAGACTCCACGATTGAATATTGTCCCGATTTTCAGAGGTGGTGTCCCTTCCCTTTCACTGCCTCTTAGTGGTCTGGGAGTGGGGCTGGTTCAAGGTTCACATACATTGTGCTCCATCTGGGGCCTGTGGCAGATCTGCCAAGGCTGGAAGCTTTCAGTCATGGACAGGGAGCATTTTTGCATTTCCTTTAGCTGCACCGTGTTCCTGAAATAAGATGTTTTGTTGTGAGTGTACATGCAGGGTTGTGGACGTCCTGTGCTTAGGTCGTGCTCCACCTTGGTCATTCCTTCTCTCTAAATGAGCCACACAGTTTTAGGATAAGCAAAGGATTCAATTTTTAGGTACAAAAGTCACATGTCAGCAGTATGCCTGCTACAGACTGAATATATATATGAATCATACCATATCGTGCAGTGCACAAGCAGTGGAACAGGCACAGGCAGCAGCACCCTCAGCTTCTATACCATGTATCTGTTCAGCCGTCAGCCAGGAGCAATTGCCAAGGCTGAAAGACAGCTATAGCCACTGAAAAACCCTGCACAGCAGGAGGACACACACTGCGCTTGAGCTGTGGGGAGGTTTCTTGTTTCACAGCATCAAACAAGCAGCGCTCACTTTATGGGGGCTGTTACCTGCCCCTGAGCACTGGTCCTCAGACAGGGGAACTGCAGCACATTTCCCCAGCTGGATAAGGTCTTCCCATTAATGAAAGCAGTTGTAAGATGAGAACTGTCCAGGATGTCTGCTGGAGGAAGGATGAAATCACACACTACTGTCTCATTAGCATCCAGCTTTCCTCACTTGCCTTAGAACTGTGGGCTCTTCACTCCATTTCACTGCTGGAACTGGAGTATGTTAAACTTTGGCAGGTGTTGATGATCTTGCCTTTGTCTGGGACTGCTGTCCTTGATGATGACATTCAGGGGTCCTTTTCCTGGCCATTAACTGGTTATTCACTGCCTTTGGAACCTTTCCTTGTCACTCATCTCCTGCATTTTTTGTCAACTAGTTATGACTATCTTGATGGTTATTATAGAGCTAATAAGTCTTCAGTCTCCGTTATCTCAAACCTTGGAGTTCTGTGAGAAATACAGATTTGATAAAACAAAGCACCTTTTGCATTTTCAGATGAAAAGATGCACAAATCTGAATCACTATTCTTATCCACAGGCTTGTTTTCTCATTGTTAACAAGGCCATTTTAACTCGTAGGGTTCATCATATTTATGCAAGATTGGAGACTAAATTTTAAAAAGCAAGATAGAACAAATCATAGGTCTCAGTGAGGTGAATGACCAGTAACTGCTTTCAGTGTGTGCTGTTTTGTCGAGAGTCTCCTTTGGAAATAATTGTTACAGTCCCCAGGTATCTTATTACCATGTGCTCTGGTTTTACATGGAACTTACCTGCATTATTTACAAGCTGTCTCTAACTGATCATTCCTCTTCTCTTCAGATCAGAGGGTCTAATTTCCAAAACCTTGTCATGCTGCTTATGTTGCTCTGAGAGGGAAGAGACTGTCCACCTGTACACTTGTGTAGGGGTAGAATTACATTTGCATGTGTGAGGAGTGTTAGAGGAATGTTTTAAAAAGTGAAGAGGAAATGGCATAAAGATAAGGCTGCCTTCCACGGTTGGTGTCACTTGACTATCCTGACACCTGGTTCTTTTGCTGAGTTCAGTTTCTGGTCAGTGTAACTGCTTTTAGTTGCAAGTTTTTGCAAGTGGGTGCTGTTTGCCTGACACTCAGTGTTGTAGGATGTCCATTTCCCACAGGTTTGTGTTCTGCCTGTCCACAGAAGCTGGCAGTCCTGCTTGTTTGAGTGCTGCTATTTAGACCTTTTGTTATCAGAGTCATTTTACCTACTCATAAGCAAAACCAAAAAAAGAGCTTTTTCTTTGGTCTGCCGGAAGTGCTTCTCTCATCTCTGTGACTTTGCAAGAGCTGCAAATAAAAAGAAAAAAAAAAGCACAATCATCACAAATTTTGTGCAAGATTTTTGTCTTTGGCTATAAAATCAAGTGAGTGTTATAGTTGTACAGAAGCACCTAAGTACTTAGAAGCAGACATGGGTGCACAGTGGTGTTGGCTGTGAGCAATGGAAATTAATAGATTTGTCAATATATGATTTGGAGCAGGAATTGCCATCATGAAGAACGTGGCTGCTTGGCTCTTCCCATGTTGACAAATAATAAGACAATCAAGCTTAGATGGAAAGGAGGGAATCCTCTCTCTCCTTCCCACTGCTGACAACCCTCAGTTAAAAGCACTGCTAAGTTGAAGGGATTTCTCCATCAGATCTAATTACCCAAAATTATTTCAAAGCCTTCTGCCTGTGTAAACAACTCCTAATAGGAGCTTTTTGCAGTAGTATTTACATCAAGAATGTTTTTTCTCTAGATATCACTCATTTTGTTTCCTGTTGTTGACAGAATATATTGATGGTGTTGCCTCCTACCTTAAGGAGCTGTCATATGATAGAGTATATCAGCCCTGAATCCAAGCTGAAATTCTCCTCCTACTGTTTCCCTCAGTTTCTCCCTCATGTTGTGTTGGTATCACTGGAAGTTGAAAATGTTCCTTTCCTGTCAGGACACTGCAGGCCTTGCATTCATCAGGAGTGGGCATCTGGGATATGGTCTAGAACACTGCAAGGATTGGATCTTGGATATGTGTGTTCTCCTGCCTGGGACAGGAAAGCAAATTAAATTAATTAAAGTAAAACAGGTTGGATGCTGTTCTGGATAAAGAACAAGTTTTGGAGTGGGAATGTTGTGGATAATTTAACTCACATTTTGACCCTTTTTTTTACAGCCACAGGGACTTAAAACCAGAAAACCTACTGCTGGATGAAAAGAACAACATCCGGATAGCAGACTTCGGGATGGCATCGCTGCAGGTTGGGGACAGCTTGTTAGAAACCAGTTGTGGGTGAGTGTCTCAAAGCATATTACAAAAATGAGGGACAGATTCCAGACACAGAAGTTGTCTGTAGTACGGTTTTCAGTAAAGACCTGCAGACCTACACACTGCACTGGTGTTTCCCAGCAAGACAATAAATTTATATGATGCACATAGTATAGAAGAAAGCTAAAAGAAGGGGGGTGAAGTGCTTTACAGTGAAAAGCAGGCCACTGTAGGTGACACATACAGATATAAAAATCAAGGCTTTCAGGTTTGGATTCATCTGTGTACGCTGGTATGTTTGCATTCACTGGCCACATCATTTTTGGGAATTGAAAGCAGTGGTGTTGACTGTTTTAAGAAGAGGCTTTGAAAAAATATTAGGGAGTGTAAAAATTAATTAATTTAGGGGTTCTTAAATGGAATGTGCATGTCCTGTTTAGGTTGTCTGCTTGCGTGCAGCTGTTCGTGTTCATGTTCCACACTGCTTCTGTCAGCTCCCATGCAGGAGTGACAGGGAGGAAGCAGGGTCCTTTGCTATGACAGGCAGGGCATGAATGCAGGCACAAAGGAGCCTGCCTGGAGGAATATTGCAGGGGCAGTCTAAAGACATTTCCATGGGAATTCAGTTGCCTTGGGGCACCACTGGACCATGCTCCCCAATTCTCAGTGCCGTGGTGACTGTGCAGGGGCTGTGGCACTGAGCTGTAGCAAAGGCAGCAGCTGCATCGAGCTGCTGCAGCCTGGCACCACTACACCAGCTTTTAGCTGTGTCTGAATTTGTTTTAACAGCAAGCACAGAAACCAGACAGTACCAGCAGATTTCCACTTCCTCCCATGCAGACTGACTTTTCTTGGCCTTTGGTAGTGTGATTCTGATGACTTCAGCCCAGGCCCATCCTCAGCTGGTTACAGTTCATGTTTTTTTAGTCTTTTCTCTGGGCCAAGGCAGTTCAGGGTAGACGTGGAGCCATCATGGTTCCCTCTAAAGCCCAGCCACTGCCTCTCAGTCCTAGGCTGTATGGCTTTGCTTTCCAAGTCATGAATAATGAATAGCAAAAGTACTTGAAGTTCATGATATGGTAGAATGCTGGTTGATGAGTAAACTGGGACCCCCTGATTCTCTCCTGTCCGTGTCAAGTCAAGATCTGAGCTCTTAGCAGCACAGATGAAAAGCAAGGAGCTGTGATGCCGAGGTCAACTACAAGGCCCTGCACTTGGGTAGGAGGACACTCAGTATCATCAGTACAGGCTGAGGGATGAAAGGATTCAGAGCAGTGCTGCTGAGAAGAGCTTAGGGGTACTGGTGGATGAAAGTCTGGACATGAGCCAGCAATGTGCAATTGCAGCCCAGAAAGCCAAACGTGTCCTGGGCTGCATCCAAAGCAGCATGGCCAGCAGGGAGAGGGAGGGGATGCTGCCCCTCTGCTCTGCTCTGGTGAGACCTGCACTGCATCCAGCTTTGGGGGGTCCATAGCATAAGAAGGATATGAACCTGTTAGAGTGGGCCCAGAGGAGGCCATGAAGGTGGTTGGAGGGCTGTAACATCTTCCCTGTGAGGACAGACTGATAGAGTTGGGGTTATTCGGTCTGGATTGCAAACTTTCAGTAGTGAAAGGGGGACTATAAAAAAGATGAGGACAGACTTTTTAGCAGGACCTGTTGTGATAGGGCAAGGGATAATTGTTTTAAACTAAAAAAGGGTCAATGTGGATTAGATACAAGGAAGAAGTTACTTACACTGAGGATGGTAAAACACTGAACAGGTTTCTCAAAGAGGTGGTAGATTCACCATACCTGGAAGCATTCAAGGTCTGGTTGGATGGGGCTCTGAGAAACTTGGTCTAGTTGAATATATCCCTGCTCATTGCAGGGGCATTGGACTGGTTAAGTTTTAAAGATCTCTTCCAACCGAAACCATTCTGTGATTCTGCACATCTGTTGCTTGCAGCTGCTTTCAAACTTCCCCTCTAGATCAGGAAATGCAGTCCTCCCTGCAGTTGCCACAAAGCCTCTATACTCTCTAGAGAAAATTGTTCCCCTTCCTTCCACGAGAAAAAAAAGAGGAAGTATAAAAACCAACCCAGCCTCAACTGCCCTGCGGGATTTTTCAGACTCCTCGGGTACCTCTCAGTAGGGTTCCTGTTCTTGTTAGCACTGAGTTCTGTCATCCAGATCTGGAGTCTCAAAGGGAGGTTTCCTTCCCATAAGCTGTGCTGGAATTCAAACCTCCATGCTTCAAGCAGATCCAGCCCCCACATTGTGGCCTTAAAATGCACTAATAAAGAAATCAATGGAACGGAAGAGATGTGCCTGTAATAAACAGAACACAGCAGCAACGCTATGATCTCCTGCCTTGCAGATGCATTTTAAGTGTGTTGCCAATCACTAGGCCTCCATGTGAGCTATTACACCACTTCATTAATTCTCCTGGCATGCAGCCCAGCATGGCTGATACTGGTGTCTTGTGAGCTCTCTGGTTTGGGGGGCGAAGGGAGGAAGGAAGGAAGGAAGGAATATGTAACAATATGCCACACTGTTCACAGAGAAAGGTAATCCAGTTATGACTCCCTTTCCCTTGGAGCACACACACTAACCAGCCTCAGAGCTTTTCAAGGCAACAGTTTTACCTACCCATGTACTTGGTACTTTCAGCCAGCATGAAAAGGAACAAAACAGTGAATCATGGCTGAGATACTGAGCTTTAATGAGATGCTCCTCTGTGCACCCATAAGTTAATTTCGAGAATGGCTTTATCCGTACTGTGAACACTGATAATGAGATGAAACTGTAACATTTCCATTGACAGTCATGAGCAAGGAGTCTCCAGGTATTTCTGTCAGTCAGAGTGGGAGGCTCAGATGGGGTTGAGCCATGTGATACAGCTAACTTAGTCCGTTCAACAAAGCGGGGAGACTGCAGTCAAAAATTCTTTGCTATCACAAGTGAACTGCTAAGTTTAGTGCAAAGTTTGGGTAGTCTTTAGGTTACCACAGAGCCTTGGCTGGCCTCATGAAGAGTAGCCTCATGTAGCCTGAGGTATGATGTAATTGCATATCTCAGTGTTTTCTGGGAGTTACTGCTTAGGTCTGCATGGTTTTCTGTAGCACTGACAGACTACCTGGAGGAAACAATGAAAGTTCAATCCACGTGTGTTTGTGTAAGAGAAGGAGGTAAGGATGGACTTGCTGTTTCACTGACATAATTTGTCACTGACAGACTGCATGTTGGGCCTTGATTGTAACAAATCCCCATTACAGAAATGTGTATTGTGCGAATCCTGCGTATGCACAGCACAGAGGAATAAGCTATAGTTTTTTTAGTATATTTAGACCCTTGAGGGGAAGAGGAGCTGTGTGTAGGCTCTGCAGGACTAATTCTGCTTATGGCAGATATTGCACAGCAAGGCAGTCTTACAGAGAGATGGTCCTTGAAATGCCAAAATAACACAGTGAGTCTCTTCATTCCTTCAGAAGCAGGGAGGGACTGTCAGCTAACAGCAGACAAGGAAGGAAGAGAAAGATGTGATAGGCTGCTGTTTCTATTATTTTAGATGTCTTCAGCTCTTATTCCTCTTTACCCATCCAGGCAGTGGCACGCAGAGACACTCCCCGTCTCTTTCACAGTGATTCTTCCTGGCGTGCTGCCTTGCAGTGTTTCAGAGTGGGAGATGTTGTCCAATCCATCCTGAATTGTCACTAGGCAAGAAGAGTGAGTGCCTTTTGGTTAAACCTCAGGTCTGAGACCCAGGTTATCTGAGCTTGATTTCTGTCTCTGCTGAAGGCATTCACGGTGGTCTAGGAGAAGATGCATTGCCCTTCTGTGCTTCAATTCTCCATCTTAGCAAGTCATTGGTGTATCAGCAGACCTGTGGTGAGCAGATAATTCAGAGGGCAGATACACCTCAGTGTCCAAGCACCATTTCTGATTTTAATTACATGACATGATGCTGCACATATTCTTTCCCCCTTATAATAAATGTGTACATATGTCTAAAACATATGCAAGTGTCCTACATCCAGTTATTGTTAGGGTTGCAAATTTAAACTCTTGATTCTGGAAATGCCAGAATTAGTACTTTTTACCCCATCTCATCAAGAACTTCCATTTGCAGCACTCCATTCCCATCTCCTTCCTGATTTGTATCACAGTCTTGCTGACTTCTCCCATTCATTTCTGCTCCATATTTGACCCCAAATCCCAGATTTTTTTGTCTTTTTCACTAGATTCCAGTTCTAGTTTCCCATACCTGGTTGTCTGAGTCAGTTGCTGTCAGTCCTAGATACACTTCATTAGTTTTGCACTCAGTTTGTTTTAAGGTTTGGTACCATGTGGTAACCCCACCCACAGCAGCTCATAGTTTCAGATAAAAAAATTACTCTGTGAAGTGGTACCAGTGCAGGTAGGACTTTGATCCTAATGCTCTAGAGAGTTTCTGCTAGTAAATGCAAACTGCAGTTTTCTAGTGAAATGCAGTATTTCTATAACATAATTTCTAGAGAATGCAAATAAATACTCAGGTTTTCCCTTTGCAGTGGAGGATACTAGAAATTTTTCTTTCTCTTTTTCTTTATATGAAAAAACATTTAGTTTAAATTAGATAGTGGAAATGTTTCAGCCCATACACAGCATGCATGCACACAAATACATGAAGCCAGTCTGAGACAGACAAAAAGCAAGGAAAATTGTTGTTAAATTGATAGTAAGTCACAAGGAACTTAAAATGAAGATTATAAAGGGAAATACCAGACAATCTTATTAATAACCATTGGTACCAGCGTCACCTATAATACATCAAATATTAAAAGAGCTTGGATTCTACAAAATCAACCCCTGAGAATTTAAGATGTGCTTTTCTTCGGACTGGCAGTGTAACATTTACTTAGCCTGTGCACATTAGGATATGCCCATTAAGTACAAGCTTGTACAGGTTTTTTTCAACAAATCTTTGCCTCATTTGATGATTGGATGGTGTGTTTTTGTGAGTAAACAGCTATTTAATGTTTGGGTTTTCCTCATCATTCATTTTATGGATCCATTTATAACTTCTGCTCACTGCATTCAAGCCTTGCTATGAATGCTAGGTAGGATTTCATCACCGTGTCTTAGGTTTGCAAATATTAATTATACTGTTTTCATATCATGTTTGCCACATTGATCTGGTTATCTCCATTTATATGAGGACACGGGATTCTGCAAAATGAAACTCAAAATTGTCAACCAGTTTTGAGTGTACAGTTGGATGCTCTGGGGCCCAATACCTCAGGATACTTGGTGCTTGATAACAGTCCTTTACTTGGAGAGCACAGTGCCTACCAACTGCAGCTGCTGCTCCACATGCTTATAAATGCTGGAAATCAAGTTTCTGATGTATAGCACTGTGATTCTGAAAACTGGGGAACGTGCAACTCATAATTACCTGTGAGCATCCCAGTTTAAGGCACCTGTTCAGTTTCTTTCACAGAAGGATTCTCTGACAGGGACAGAGTTTGATTCTCTGATATGTCAATCAGCTGCATGCTTGCAAGCTTGTCCTTATTGACACTAAAGTTCCCTCACACTGCTAGACTTCCCAGTTCAGTCACAAGTAGAAAAGAGGCATTGGGCACAGCAACACATCCCCCTGACTTACCTGCAGAGTACAGTATAACATTTTCAACCTTTTTTTTACCGGTTTTTAACTTTCGGATACCTAATTTGGCAATCTTTATGCCCTTTTAATACAAGGGTCTGGTTAATTTTTTAAATTAAGATCTCTTAAAGGTTCCAAGACTTTAAAATTTGAACTGATAATTAATGAATTGATTTGCAGATTCCCCAAAAATGTGATTGCACTCGAGGAGTAAACAGCTGTAAGACGGCTGAGGGCTAGGTGCTGAGTTTTCTCATCCAAAGGTAAATGACTGAGTTGAAGCTTTAATGGCAATATAGCACTCAGCCTTAACTACACCTACTACCTTAATTACAGCCTTACCTGCAGCTCCTGCCTTCACTGCAGCCTGAACTACCCACTGCTGCTGGAACCTTTGGTTAGTCTCTCCCTGTCTTTCTTTTCTCTGTGATCTGTGGCTGTCGCTTTCTCTACTCGGAATGCCAGTGTCCTTCTCCTGAATTCCCTTTATCTGTTTTGCTACTCCTCTGGTCTTCCCCTTCATCTCAGCTCTTTGCTACCCAGCATGGGGGGGAAAGCAGAGGCAGCCTTTTGCTCTACTGGGTAACTCCTGCATCTGAAAGCCAGCTTGGAGACAGTGATTAAGAGAGGGGAAAGAAGGACTCTAGGATCGAGCAACAGCAAAAACAGCCGGGTGTGTGAGGATTTCTCTGCAGCTGTACAACATCCTATATCAAGGTAACTTCATGCATAAGAGAAACAGAGGAAAGGAGACTTCTTGTTCCTTCCTCTCTGCAGAATCTCTGCCACTGTCTGTGAGGCCTAAAGAATGGCACTCAGAGAAGCTTTTCTCCCCCAGATAGTACCATCTTAAGGCATGGGACCAAAGGACTGAGGCATGGACACTCATCTTTACTGGGACTTGGGAACCCATCAGGCAGTGTAACACATGATTTGTCACACTGTGGAGTAGGATCACAAAGCTTTTCCTGTCCTCCTTGATCAACCAACCACTTCTCTGGCAAAGCAGTTACTGTGTGTTCCCAGATAAACCATATGTGCCCAATGGATTTCTGTGTGCGTGGTGCAGGCCTCTCTTACCTACATAAAAACAGCTGTAACTCACAGGCACATCACACCTGCACTGAAGATACGGCCCTGGTTGTCTCAGATCTACTGCAGCTGCACAGTATCTTGATGTACACAGATCAAGAACTACTTATCTTGTTTCTCAGATGAAATTCAGAAAAGATACATCAAGGATATATACATTTCTTTCTGAATGCCTGACTTAACTGTCCAGAGCTGTCCTGGATTTCACCATTGCTCTCTTGTCTTATTTCCTCTGGTTTAAATCCCACGTAAATGCTCTAAGGTCCCCTAAGATCCTTAAGATTGTTGTGTCCTAGAGTCACAGCTGTGAGTGACCATTCAGAGAGCCCTTCCTGCCCCAGGCAGGCTAGCCTTGGAAAATCCACATCACCCTGGAAATAAACACTGCCAACATCGCTGCTTTTTTTGCAGCGGTACCCGCAGGCAGCAACTGTTTCTTGATCTTGCTGAGCGATATATTTATTTGTTATCAAGGGCAGACTGGGGCTTTTGCTGCACAGAGATGTAGCAGAATGATGAGGAGGTGGCCTAGGGGAAGAGACAGGGAATGTTGCTCTTGACACATCTATATTGAATAATTAGTGATAAGAGCCAAAGAAATATTCATGACTCTGTAGAAAGATAAATAGATTTTTGATTAAATTTGAGTTTTGTCTTTACAGCAGTTGGAAGTTGCTCTGTGATTGGTAGCATGGAAATGAGTTTTTTATGGATTCTGGCTGACTGGAGGATCCCTTTTAAAGCTGTTAGCCAAGATAATGCTGCAGATATCTAGCTAGTGTGTGCTGGCAAGAATTCAGAATGGCAATGCCAGAAACCTGTGCTCTCTGGGCAGTTGCAATGCAGCTGTTGAATGATCGAATCAATCCAACTTGTTCAAAGGATTTATTATAACATTTTCTCCACCCAGTCTCCTAGGCTTCTGCAGAATTTCAGTGGTGCCTTTTAAGATATATGGCACATTCCACTGCAGTTCAGCAGACCTTGGGAAGGTGAATGCTTTAAGGGCATTTGCTAGTGGGACACATAAATACCTATGTACCTATCTTGAGTTCTTCACAATACTTACATTTGTCTTTCCAAGGTGGTTGCACTGCTCAGCACCCACAATTAAGAGATCTGAAATCCTTGTCGGAGTCATAATATACAAAGAAAAATTCAGGAACACTGCAAACTGAGATACTAACTCTTCCACTGCACCCCAGTGTCATGGCCATCCAAAAAGGATTGTACTGAAGGATGTTGCTGAACTGTACAGGATACCATGCAGGATTTGAGAGGTCTGGCTAAAGTTTCAAGCTCAGCCACAGGCACCATGTGTAGTAGCCATTTAATGTACTGTGTGTGTTCATGACTCACACAGGAAGGCAGCTGTACCTTGCAGAAGCTAAAATACATGCAAGAGTGAGAAACTCAAACATGCTAAGTAACAGGAGCTCAACAGTTACCTAGATTGTGTCTTCACTCCTTTTACCCCCCATATTTTTCCAATAAACCTAATGTGACTCGGTTATACAGAACATGTTAGAACTGGCCTTTCTCTTCTGAGGTGACTAAACTGAGCAAATATCCTTGATCTGTGCAAGTCCTGTACTCTTTTTGCTACCATGTGGTTTTTTTCCAAATTCCAGTTGCATTAGTATGTTCCCTGCAGTTTCCACACTGCCTTCCTTCAGTGTTCTGTGTAAGCAGTGCAGCATTAGTGAGAGTTGTACTTGTCAGGCCTGGGCTGCAGTCCCAGTTGTGGTGCTGCTCCTTGCTTGTGATTTTTGTGTGCCTTAGGGATGGCCTGTACACTCTACACCACTGTTAGATATGAGAAAAAGACAACATCACTAGTCAAGCATTCTCTCAAGGATAATTTGTCTTCTAAAAGCTTGCAAAATCATGTGTTAGTCCAGCGTGGTGACTTCTGTGGTTTATACTTTGGGGTTTTAAAAAGAATAGGTGTAGTACAGCTCTTGGTTTGCTACAAAGAGGCAAATTCACAGGAAACAATATATTTTGGAAGTTGGGCAACATGTACATAACATTAAGCAATTCAGTGTCTCACTCTGGCCTCACTTTCTCTCTTGTGAGGTGTGAAAGCCACAGTGGCACTGCTCTTGATTTAGTCAGAAGAGTGGACTTGTGAGGTTCTGGTCACCTTTTTCAAACCGGGGCCAGCTGCAGCTTTTAAAAATGTTGAGTAACCTTGTCCATGTTTCCATGGCTGTCAGTGACAGAGCTACACAGAGAGCCTGGGTAGTCTGTCCCACCCACTAGACACGAGACCATTCTTTCTGGTCTTCAAATGACCAACTCTAGCCAGTTCTCTGAGGGAGGCTCTGGTTTTCATCATCTGTTTTGACTCTCGAACCAAGGTTTTTAAAATGTAATCTAAACTAAGGCACTACTGAGCAGACAGACTGGTCAGAATTCCTGTGAATACCGCATCTCTTAAATGGGTCCAGGGTTGGCGTTGTATTAAATATTGGACTAAGCTGCTGAATTCCACCTTTCCTAAAATTTGTGAGGGATGGACTGCATCTCTCTCCTCACGTAGGCTTTGCTGTCAGGGTAGCTGCACTCCCAAGTGTACCCTGAGTTCATTGTCACGCTCTGCCAAAAGCTGTGATACCAAATCAGGACATTCCATGCCCATGGGATGATATTTTGCCATAAGATAAGTGTAGTGTGTATGGAAATTCAATTAATGGGCTGTCTCACTCGGCATTAATATAGCATCCTAGCACAAAGCTAACCTCTCTGTGCTTCTGGTTTGCTCATTACTTTGTGAGACAGGTATTGCCCAGCCATGATTGCATTTGTCACAAGAAACACATGCACAAATGAAGACAGGCTCAGGGACTGCTGGGAGGTGTCAGTATAAACAATAGCATGATTTGCACATGGGTTTCAGACAGTTTGCATCCCTTCTACTTGTCAAGTTACTTTAATGAAGGCTATAAAATAAATAGCCATGGCTATAATCTTTAGGAATTAAAATTATTACCTGGCAAATTGAAGTAATTAACTCTTCTCAGCCAGGAATCAAACAAGAGATATATGGGTAGAAGGATGTAAAAAGAATATATTAATTCACCAGGTAATAATGCTACTGTCCATCCTTTTTAGTTTTTTTAAAGCAAAAAAAAAAGAAAAAAAGGCATGTTGAAATCATATATTGGCAGCTTGTGTGACCACTGGTGTAAATGAGAGTCATCTTAGCAGAAGAGATACCAGACACGGTTTAGGGATGCATCTGTCTTTTTTTCAGTAAAAGGCTTTGCAGTGTGGGCCTTCCTTTTAATTAGATACAAGGCCAGATTAAAGGATGGGATTAGAGAGCTGGAATTCTATACTCACAGAATATGCCTGGTCTTCTCTTCGTTCCTCGCTTTGAAGAAATTCATAGCAGAGCCATAGAGTTTTAAATTATGCTGGTTCTTGACCATTTTCTGAGCTTGTTAGAGATGTGTTCTTGTTGAGGTAAGGAAAAATGTGCTGGTTTGCACACTTGTATTCTGTATAAGCCAGTCTATCATCATTCTGCTAAACAAAATGGAAATGCACGTAACCATAAATACCAGGCTGTTACATGCTCATTTTTACTGTATTTTGTCTTTCAGATCACCACATTATGCTTGTCCTGAAGTCATCCGGGTAAGTTGGTTAATATTAGTGTACATAAATATATTTTTTGAAGTGTCACTCATTGCAAGTACACTGATAAACCCTCTGTATGAGAAATCTGCCCAAGGCAGAGGGAAAGGAAAGAACACAAGGAACCTAAATATAGTTTTGTTTGTTTGGCTCAGCCCTGAATCAAGCCACATTTGATGGTATGAGGGAAATAATTGTATGTTACTCTCACAGTACCCTTCGTACCGTGTGATCACACAGAATACAGGAGCCTGGCTTAATTTGATCTTTCAACCCAAGGGATGCAGTCCCCTCAGCTTTCCTGTCTCTGATGTAGCTGTCATCTCAGTAGAAGAGCTGGGGTTGACTGTCAGTGATATTGGTTTCCACTAAACAATATTCTTCCCCTCTCGTCTCCCTTTGTCCTCTGAAAATAAGTCTCCAAGATTTCAGTGCCCAAGATTGCCCTCTTCCAAAGCATGTCTCTAATGTAAAGTCAAGCAGGAAGCACACAGGAGAGACTGTCCAGACAATGCTATGAGTTTGCAAATAATGTGGCTGGTGACAAGCTCCCTGAAGAACCAGGGCAGGGGAACACACCTTCTTGATGTCCTTAATGCACCTCTGACTCTGTTTAAATGCCAGATCTGATAATTTGTGAGTTGTCAACCATTCCTGCCCTGCTCCCACTTCTGAGCCTTTTCTCACAGATCCCGGATAAGACTGTAAACTGATGTTCGCAAAAATTCCATTAGCAGGCTGTGTAGTGGCTTCCTCCTAGCTGGGAAGGCCACCTTGGGAAGCAGGTAGCTGAATTGAAATGTGGGGTTTCCCATTCTCCCCTCTCTCGTTCTTCAAGGATAATTAATTCATTTACTGGTGATCGGTCTTTTGAACCTCTGTGTCATTGCTGCGCAGGGAGAAAAATATGATGGAAGAAAAGCAGACGTCTGGAGCTGCGGAGTCATTTTGTTTGCGTTGCTAGTGGTGAGTCATCTTCCTTGCACTAGCCTTTAAAAAGAAAAGAAAAATCCGAAAGTGCTGCTGTATTTAATGGCAATTCTATTGACATCATGTACGGATGGTTTTTTTTAGTCCTCTATTTTTATATCTCTCAGTGGCTTCCTTTCCTCTTATTTCTACATCAGCCCCAAAGGAAAAGCATGAGGAATATTTCACTGCTTCTTTGAAACACTGCTGCCCTGCACAGGAGAGCATAGACAGGCATCAAAAACTTGTCTCCATAAATGCTCTTTGCTGTGTTGTGATGCTGCACCACGTCGGGAAGAGATGTGTAGGGTTACAACTCCAGGATACAGAGAGGTTCAGACAAGTTGTCCTTCAAGGGATCAAAATATGGCTGGGTTTGGGATGTGTTCATTTTTTTCTGCTGTATGTATATATGTGCTTCAGCAGGTACGTGCATACATTAACTGCAGTATTTTTTCAAGAGAAGACTTGAGAACCTCATCTTTGTTTCATGCAAGCAGTGAGCTACATTTTAATTTGGTACACATGGGAATATAAAACTGAGCCAGTACAAAGTTTAAATTAGTTTCCGTCTGGCTCAGTAATACTTTTAGTGTTCACAATGTGGTATCTTTTAACTTACCCTTCTTTTGATCAGAGTTTCAATTCTCCGTGGAATTTATTCTGAAATGCAGTGCTATTATAACACTCCTAAACATACAACAACTGGGTGTCCAGCTGAAGGCAGATAGGCTTGGCATTTGCTATCAATTTCTATAGTATAATATAGGAAAACGTAGTTTATGTTAATATAATCATACGCCACATGCAGATAAAATACTCTATGTGAATACAGGTTTTATGTGCATGTTAAGTGCTTTATATCTGTAATAGTTCAGCTGATCATCTATAATTATAAAAGTAACAAGCCTGAAGTAAAATTTTGATATTCTTGTACATTTATCAGTAAACCTAATTGCTTCACTTAAATGTTTTATTTTGAAAAAAGCACTTGTACAGTGTAAAATAAGAGATAGATTCTGCATATTATTTTTGTTTAAAATACATTAAAATTTTAGAGGATTTTTGTGTCAAAAGATATGCTGATTCTTTTTTAATGGCTCAAATCAAAATACCTTGAAGTAATCTCAGTATGATGCTTTAATTCCCCTTAACCAATCTTACTCCTTTTTTCTTTTTAGTCATTACAATTCAGTGACATTTTTGAAGTTTTAATTTTTTTATCTTGATGTTGCATGGGAAGAATTTTAACTGTCACACTAGATAGCACCTGGTCATCTCTTACTGAGCAGTTACTTTCATAGCTGGTAAAATAGAACTGTATAATGAGCTCTTAATATAACTTCTTAAATTTGTAAGAACAGAATAGAGAATGTGTCAAGATGGTTGGGATTTGTAGGAGCAGACTTTTCATTTTCAGGGGGATTCTCTGTCAAGATTTGGTGTCTGTTGCTGCATCTTCATCTGTTCCTATGTACACACATGAGCCTGAAAAATGATTGAAATAAGTCTATTATTGATGGAGAGTGCAGAGCTCGCCAGTTAATTATGTCAGGACAAACCCTGCAAAAACTCTCAAGATATAATAGCAGATGGTAGTAATAAAAGGTGTGTAGTTGTTACCTTCAGGAAATGCCACACAGCGTCCTTTTGACTTCATCAGGGCTTAAATTGCGTTAGCCAAAGTACTGAGCTATCAGAATTGATTTTCCTTTAAGTCTGGAATGGATAGGAAAAATGCAGGTAACTCAGGAGGCTGGTTACAGAAGGCAGGGAGGCTCTGCCTTCAAGGCCACTTGAATGAACAAACACCAGTTAGTAGTGCCCAGTCGTGGCTGCCATCACGTGGCTTCCTGAGGCTGCTGTAAATGGAGCTGTTGGTCTCCCTAAACCATAGGCACAGGATTGCTTATACAGATGCACTACTCACTGTAGTAAGAGCAGTGCCAGAGCTGACAACTTAAAGCTTCATTATCACAGCAGCTGACAGCTTGCAGCTTCCCACAAACCATCCTGGAAATCAAGGAAGCTCGGCACCTACTAGAATTAGGCAGTGAAAGAAGGAAGTGAGAATATCTAGGAAGGTGCAGACTTGCTATAAAAGGGTATCAGCTTCAGTCGATAGAGTTATCCTAAAGATTTCAACTTCTCTTTTTCCTTTTTGTCCTTGCAGCAAGGATAGGTCTTTTACTGCTTTTTGTGGCAAGCTGATGATCTATTCAAAACGTAGTTTCAGCTAAAAAAACCTCAAGCCATTCATGTAAGTGAGCTACAGTAGGGAAGCAATAGGAACTGATGACCTGACCACAGCATGGGAACTGGATGGAGTATATTAAACAGGTAGAATGTCTGCTGCTTCCAAAGGCTAATGTTGGTTGGGGTTTCTTTCAGCTGTGTCATTTCAATGCTCCATCAGAAAGAGCATGTTCTTTACTGAAAGTCTCTCAAAAGCTGTTCACCTCCTTTTCAATGTCTGCAATAAATGTGTCTCAGGAAGATTAAAAATAAGGAGACGATAAACATTGCTGCTGTGAAAGTATGCCCAGGAGGAATACCAGCAGATCAAAAGCTTGAGCTGAATTTAAGTGAAACCATGCATCTTTGGTGAATTTGCCTGGAAAGGCAATTTCATATTTTGTATTTTACTTTATACTGGTAGTCATTTTCTAAGTAAAGGTCTAATAATAAAAGCAGTGTCCTCAGTTTTGTTTCCTATGTTAGAGGAAATACAGCAGCACTAAGAAATTATTTATTTTCAATGTATAAAAAGGTTTTTTTTCACTCATTATAATAATTCATTATAAGCTAACTTCCTCTTTTCAATTCTCTCACTATGTTTATCCTGGCTTTTCTCCTTTGGCCGTCTCCAGTTCTCTCCTATTGACAGCTCTGTCCCATCCTTGCAGGGTGCCCTGCCTTTTGATGACGACAACTTGCGGCAACTGCTGGAGAAGGTGAAGCGTGGAGTGTTCCACATGCCCCATTTTATCCCTCCCGACTGTCAGAACCTTTTGCGGGGGATGATTGAAGTGGATGCCTCGAAACGTCTCACGGTAAGGAGGCAGTGTGAGCGAGGCTTCGTTTCTCGCCTTGTTGCAGGAATGGTTGAGCAGCTAAGGTAACTTGGTGATTGACTGGCATTTCTCTGTCTTTCCTCCTGAGCAAAGAAGGAGTGGAGTTGGTGGAGTCTTTGGGAAGTTTAGTTACCTTCTCTTTTGAGTCATGAGGACAGACTGCCTTTGTGTTTCTTCTGTAGCCTCATGATTCCCTTTCATATGTACCACTGGGCATTTAGAAGAAATCCCTCATAGCTCCTCACAGAACTACTGACCCATTCACACATTTTGGAGTCCACCTGAGTTGTCTGATTCTTCTGTCTGATGCAGCAGTTTGCTGAGGGTGTGATGTAAGTGTTTGAAGGTCACAGGTGTTAGGACTGGTATTTGAAGCTTTGCCATTAAACAGAATGTGATTTTCTTACATTTCTGACAGAAGTGTTGGCTTCTCACTTCTTGCCATGAAAGCTGCATTTTATTCTATCCTGCATTTGCTCTGCATTATCCTCTAGCAGCCTTCAGAGCAAGTGTCTGCCAGTCTGCTCTTTCATTATGTGCCCTGTGGTCCTGAGCATTGTTAGGCCCACAGTGTTGAGCTCCTGGCATTCAGCACCGAGTCTGCATCTAGGATACCTCCCATCACTACAACAGAGACCCTGCAAGGGTGAGGACTGTGTAGTGATTGTATCCTTCCCTAACACTGTGTTAATGTTTTAGGGAATTAAAAAACATTAGCAATTAAAATAATTTTGGAAAGTAAGATTGCCTGCTTGTCAGTGGAGGCGTGTGCCTTTATGGGTACATTGCCCTTGTAAATCCTATTGTCAGGCCATGGTGATGATTTTATACAGATTTACTAAGCTCACAGATTCTGAGTGGGAGTATGTATAAAGAAATGTAAATTTAAAACTCCTCCTGGTTCTCCAGTCTGCTAAAATATTTATAAATAAACTCTCAGATCACTGGTCGGCCCCTCTGCTTAGATTGGTAACAACAGCATCAGTCTGTGCCAGCTGTGACGGTGCTTTTGGGATGCAGACACCTCTCTGCTAAGAAGTTAACTGAAACTCCCTTCACAAGTCTTTACAGTGTTACCTGACAGCTGGGTTTTTCTTTCATTCATTACCAATCCAGGTTGTGCTCTATTTGGTGGCATAGGGGAAAAGTTCTTTGTGTTATTTCTAATATCCCTACTTTTGCAAACCCAGTAGCCATCACATTTGCAGTACATAAATAGTGCTGATTGGAAAAAAAAAGTATTAGGCACTTTAAAAGACATTTTTAAAACAGATTTTTAAAGAAAGAAATAACATTTTCACAAGTATATTCATGGAAAGAGCACAGCAGAGGTTAGGGCAATATCCTGAGACATGAGACAGCTGTTCTTCGTGGCCAAGAAAGTCACCAAGTTCCTCTGAAGCTTAGCTTCCTTTCCATGATGTAAACATACCAGCTTCTCTGTTGTTTTGTTGTTTTTTTTCTC
>QWTY01003659.1:0-29657 GCA_008033365.1 Pseudorectes ferrugineus
TATCCTGAGCAGGGAGGGACCCACAAGGATCATCCAGTCCAGCTCCTGGCCCTGCACAGACACTCCCAACAATCCCCCCCTGTGCCTGAGAGCGTTGCCCAAACGCTCCTTGAGCTCTGGCAGCCTTGGTGGTGTGACCACTGCCCTGGGGAGCCTGTTCAGTTCCTGACCACCCTCTGGGGAAAGAAAAAAATCTTTCTGAACACATTTTCATAATTTATTCTATCTCCATCATCCAACTTTCCCAATCTGTCTGTGAGATCGTCCCATGTTATTGGAAACGGCCACAGAACATGACTTTTAGACCTCAGCAGGCCTTTCAAAATGCCTGTGTTTTGCTCACCTCACCCCACAGCCATGCAGAGCACTTTCTAATCCCCACAGAAGTAGCTTGAGTGGTGTAGTAGCTGCTGCTCCTCACGCAGCATCAGCAGTGACTCGAACTGCAGCTCTGCTGGCGGATCCTTTGCTCCTGCTGATATTATCATCTTGGTGAAGTGAGAAGCAAATGTGCTGTTATGAGCTACTTGGGTTTAATTTTTGCTATTCAGCACCATAAATTACAGTATTTCATGGCGACTCTAAAAGGTGTGATTTGAACCAATTATGCATTCTGCTCTAAATCCCCAAACTTTGGAGAAGCATGTAATTATGGAAAGTCATTTCCACCGGGTCAATTCTCTTTTACCCGTTCACAGAGAACACCAGGACATGCGTATGAAGTTTATAAGCATCGTTTTAAACTAGACTTTTTAAAGCTGCTTATTAATGAGAACGTTTTCCTTTTCATAGCACAAAACTTGCCATGTGTGGGCAGCATAGAGAATTTACCAGCTCCTGCACAAGCTCTGTGTTCTGAACAGGGATGAAATGGAGGTGTTAGGACAGTAGGAAAAGAAGTCAGAGGTTTGATACAATTTGGAGATGAAATGTATAATTCTCAAAAAAAACCCACAAACAACCAACTCAATATTTATGTAACTCTCCTGCTCATTGGTTTCACAGTGTTAGATACTAAGGATGTCTTGCAACAAGATTTAGCTCCTTAAAAGATGTGGCAGATTATCATCCAATTTGCTGTATTTTTATAGGACTTTGTGTAATTTTTTTTCTACAGATCTTTAGGGTTAAATATGCAGGGAACTAAAGGCTCATTTTTTCCTTGTGAAGCCGGTGTTTCAGTTTCACCTGTCTGTTGAGTCAGATTTGGTTGTAACTTTTTTCTAACAGTTGTTAAGGAATCCAGAGGATTTAAATAACCATTTTCCTGAAGGTGTTAGGATCAGGTTTCTTTCTTTCCTTGTGCTGTCACTCTTAATCTCACAGATTTGCTGCTTGAAGTAGGGTAGTAGTGCTCTTAGTAGTAGTAAATGTTGATTTGCTCTGTGACTAACGTCGTGTTACACACATTGCTCAGCAGTGGTGAGGTGGCAATGAAATGATGGGTGCTGTTGTCTTAATATCTGTCTTTGGAGCTGCATAACTGCATCAGCATCCAAAATTAAACTACGACTAATTGCTGTCTAACTGCTTCCCATTGACACTGTGATGGATTAGGCCAAACCACAATAATTTCAGGACTGTTCATGAGACTCTATTGAACTTCTAACATGTAAAAGGACAGAAAAAATAGAAAATTCAAACTAAACTCTGCTAAAAAACAACCATTTATGCCATTAAACACAGTGCTGGCTAATAGATGGGATTTCTTTGTCTACACATGTGATGGCATTTTTTGCCTGTCTAATAATTTTCACTGTTGACAAACAATTGAAGAGAAAACTGAACGTAAAATTTGGGATTTAAAAAACAGGATGCACAATTTTTAAAAAGCTTTTCTATGTGGGAATGATTGCAGAATGTACAGTGCAGTGAAGAATTTGGCTGGTTGCATTTGGAATCTGTGTAGCTCTGACAAGAACAGTTGCTCAGGAAGCAAAGATCTGGTGTCATGTCTCAGATACACACAACACACGAGGTGCCAGGTCCAATTAACAGCCTGATGGTGGTAAATCCATTATCCTTGGAAAGAGAGGCCACCACCAGGAGACATTAATTCAATGTGACACCAACTGGGGTGTTTATATACAGCTAATTGCAATGTCAGACATTCTGCTCTAATTGAGTTTAATTGTGGCAAAATTGGAGTTAATTAAAAGTTAATGGTATAGAGCACATCATGTCATTATAAACTATGGGTGCATGTTTCATATCCTTATTATTGTTGTTTAAATGATGCTTTCAATTACTGTGCCTTGTATTGGCACTTTGGAAGTGGGCTGTAATTGTTTCGACATCACTGAAAGTTATTATTCTGAGTAGGTCTGAAGGAATGTGTTTGACTTAAAAGGCTTGACAAACTTTAGGTTGGTTCATTATATCACAATGTAAATGTCACATGTGATGTTCCTACCCACCTCGCTAAGGAAAGGGTGGAGAGTGCTGGTAAGACTGGAGAAGAAAATTCTAGTTCAGCTTAAGAGAATGATGGTATTTTTGGCACTGTCCATCATAATTTGGGTAAGGAAACCTCAGTTTCCTCATATTTTGTGAATCTATCTTTTTCTAATTGTGTCCAATCTCTGGCTGTTCTGCGAGCATCTCTGATGAATCTCCTGTCTGTGGGATTTTCCCTGGGCTCTCTTTGCTTTCTTCTTTCTCTGCACCCTTTGTTTGCTCTTGTTATACACTATATTATATATATTCCAATTATTTATTCACTGACAGCTCCATCTCTATCCAAACCTCTCTCTTGATGAAGTTTTACATCAAAACCTTTCTGCTTGACATGTCCTCCTGGATGCCTTGCTGCCAGTTCAGTAACAGTCATTGCATTTTCCCAGTTTTCTGTCAATGCAGGCAGCCCAACCATCCTCGTGTCAATCAGCCCAACACCAGTTTGATTTTCTTGGTTTCCTCATGCAGTTTTTCCTTCATGTGCTTGTTTACAACTGGCCCAATATAACAAATGCAGTGATGTGAAATGCTTCTTTCCAAGAACTCTGGCTCCATGTACAGCCATGGTTAATACAAGACAGGTAAAAGGTGTTCTAAGTATATTGATGAACAAATAATGCTGTGTTTGAAATGGCTCCTTATGTGGGGAAAGTGATGCAGTAAAATTACTGATTTTCTCCTGTGGGCCAGCTCTTTCCTCAGCCCTTTATTCTGGAAAGCTCAATAGGCTGGAAAAGGCAGAATGTTTCAGTAACAGCAGAGTCACTTTATTCCAAAGAGAAGAAATTTGGCTCTGGAGCTGCCTAACAGAATTTTTTCATCTGAAATATTCTTTATTAATCTTTTTGCTAAAGTAAAGTGCTATCCCTGTGGAAAATAATTAGCAATTTATCAGGAATTTTAATTTTCAGAAAATACCAGTGAGATACACTCCTGTTTCTTTGGACACTATCACACAGGAGGGCAGTAATTTAAAATAAGCAACAGGGGAAAAAAAAACCCAAACCAAAAATATTTGCCAATTTCCCTAAAGCTGAAATGCCCTTTTCTTGCTTAACATTAAAAACTAACCCAAAGAAGTGAGTAAAGACTAAGGTGAAAACACTGTCACAGTTCTAAAAGCACAGTGAGGTTCTTCTTGAGGACTAAAACTGGACAGCGTAGGAGGGGAGCAGATTTTTACTCAAACCTTTTGTTTAATTCATCACAACCAGCAGGTCTAGGTTTCTTTATTTAAAGAAAGATGTTTAACTAGGTCATAGGTGCATCTAATAAAAGGAATTTCCGGCAGTGGCAGTAAAATTGATGCTGCAAATATCTTGCATTAGGAGCAGCAGTGGTGGAACACACCAGAAAGGGCTGAAATGAAGCTTGTGAGAGACCTAAGGAAAATGAGAGTGATGATAGAGGAATTCTGGTGGTGCTTTAAAGTCTGCAGATTTGAGCTGATACTGAGGTGGATTACACTGCACAACCTAATATTCAGTTTTTCAGGGAAAAAAATAATTATTAATGATTTTGTTTATATACCTGATAGGGGGTAAATACCTGAGATATTAAAGGCACAAAAGGCTGATCCAATTTTGAGCTAAGGCAATATGGTGCATGCTCTAGAATTTCTTTCCCTACTCCAAAATTTAGTTCAGCTTTGACTTAAATACTAAGTCATTACAGAAAAATGGTGCCTTTAACAAGCCATTTTCAGGAAAATATCAAAGAATCTGACTAGGAAGAAAGACATTCCGAGCTTCTGAGTGCTGTTGGAAATAGAATATCTCTTGTTAGATAAAGGAAAATGCTTGATACTTTCATGTTCATTACAACATTGGAGAATATTAACATGACTCTGTACACTATGAATGGAAGTAGCTGTCAAAAAGATGGAGTTATGGATCACCAAAAAATATAACATTGTGAACTATGCCATTGTGCTTTATTGATGAAAAAGTGCAAATACTTGATAATCCTTGCAGTGGAATTGTACTGTATTAACAGGTACTTATTTTTCCTCCTTCCTTCTCTTCTCAGAAGTACTCAGAACCACTTGAACTTGTATTTTTCATGGTTATGAAAAAAAATCTATAATAGTTTTTCTCAGAAAAAATTTTATGAGTGTAATTCTCTTTTGCAGTGAAATAGATATGAACATGCTCCTCATTCCTGTATTTTTGAGAATATTCATTTATTGCATTTTCTGGCTTTAACTTCTGCCCAAGTGTGATTGTTACCAGAATAGTTTCTTGTGAGGAGGAAACAAGAATGAAAGCAGATGGGATGTGAAATATACTTAGCTGCTATGGGCTCAGAAAAACTTTAAAAAGTTTCATAAATTAAATCCCCAGCTCTTTGATGTTAAGATTAAACCAGGTGGTTTACAACAAGCTTGAAGTAATATCCAAGCTGCCAATAAATCCCGTATGGGAAGATCTCCAGTGAACTTCAAGAGAATGAGCCAATTTCTTGGCTCACATCTGATGGAGCAGGGTGGTAGAAGAGGAGGTTGCTAAGAAGTTCCCATGTTTTGCCATCTGCTTCCGCCAAGCACTAAAAGTTTCCGTTTTGTCACATTTTGGGACTCTATGAAGTCCTGAGACTTTTCAGCTCCACTGGCTCTACCTTCCTTTTTCAGAGAATGGAACAGGAAAAATCTGACATGTTTAACTTAGACTTTGATTTGGTTTTGTTTCTCTGTTTTAGTAACTTGTTTTTTAGTTGGGTGGAAAAGGCAGGAGTTCTCTTATGGATCATTTATGTCTCAGATTGTGAGAGAGTGATGGTCTCAATAACACAGAGTGGCTCCTGCTGTGACAGCCAACCATCAGGATCCTGTGGCTTGGGAAATTGTCCTTTTGCTCTTATTTGTTGGTTTTTCCAATTCTCATTTATTTGTAGCCTCAGCCACAGCAAACCTCTCCTTGCAGTCTTGCATATTATTATTATTATTCACTCAGAAGAAATGTACAGCAGCATGAAAACGAAATTGTCTTTTTGAAATGGATTTGGATTGCTTTTTTTTTGTCCAACCCATTCCAAGTCCTTTATAAGCTATTAGTAATACAAATATTAATCCTTGAACTGAACTTGCTTTTTTTTTTGTCAGTGTTTCTCAAAGGAGAAGCAATTAAGGAGAGATGAAAGAATTTTCTAGAGTATACATTATGTTGGTTTTGCGTAGCCATGCCAAACCTTGCATTGGTTTTCTTCTGAACTTTACTGTCTTCTACTTCTGTGTGTTCAAATTTATTTATAAAAAATGAAATACTCTCTAAGATCAAAGAGCCTTAGTTCTGCTCCAAACAGGTTAAGATAAATTGTCCTGAGGGAGTTGTGGAGTAGGTAGTAAATTACCTGAAAAGTCTTTCCCCTTCTTGGTTAAATATTTACAAAAATTTAAAAAAAGACCCAACCCTCTATCCTGCCCAACACCCCCCCTCCCTCAAAAAACCCTCAGAACAACAAAAAAAACTCCAAACAAATAAAAAACGACAGCTTTTCTAAGGGCCCATTTTTTCCCCCTTGGGAACTGAATTTCAATGTCGTTGGTAGATGGAAGTGCATTTATATCTTCAGAGGAGGAGGTAGTTCCTGTAGTTGTTTTCTCAGTGTCCTGACCTTCAATTTAATCTGAATTAACACCATAATATCATTAAGAGAAGGTGTCCAGAGAAACTGGTCTGGAACTTTTGTCCCACAGACAAAGCTCATCTGTGGCAGGCAATTGATGTCACTGTGGCAGGATGGTCTGCAGAACATCAGATATTCTTAAAAGAGAAGGTATTTGGCCAGAGAAGATGCATTGGTGCCTTTGTAATGGCAAGTTTAAATGGAAACCCAGACTTTTAAAATGCATTGCTAGAAAAGGATCCTGTCCAGAAAATTCATAAGGTTGATTAAATTAAGTTCATTCCAGTTGATATATTGGAGACAAGGATCAAAAGTCTGTGAAGATCCAGTTCAGCTCCTTCTTACAAATTTCAAAAAAATTCCTTCTTTCTTGTGTCCTAAAGCAATCTAAGTAATTTCCTTAATAATTTATCTTAGTTATCTCTCATTGAATTGAAATTCAGTTTTGGCTTTAATCTCCAGTCAAAAAAATAAGTTTCAAAATTCCCAAATCTTCTACAGAAGAGAGCTGCTATCTCTGCACTGTTTTGCTTTTTTATCACCTACAGCCAATATATGTTTTACCTTTAGAGTGGAATTCTGCAATGGCCAGTCTCATACTAAGGCATCACATTTTTGTTTTGCCTGCAGCCTATGAGGCAGTTGGAAACGGAGATCCCAACGTTTCCACCAGTGCTGCAATCCCAGGTTATAACTTTGCACCTTGTAAGAACATAGACTTTGACAGTAATCAGCTTATTCTTTCAGCTTGAGGATTTTTTTTGTTGTTGTTGTGCTCTTGTTTGGAAGTCCTGGTGAGCTCTCTTGCTGTCTTAATCTATAATTTTTTTTTTCATCTTGAAAATAAACCATACTGTGACATGAAATCACTTATTTAGTGCACGTGTTAAGATCCATCTCAGCCAGGCTGATCCTTTGGACCAAAGCTAATGGTTTTAAGCTCATTAAGTAACCTCATTAACATGCTGAGCCTTTGTGGAAGCTGCTCACTGGATATGTTTCATTGGAAGGGAATTTGGTTCAAACATAAATAAAGAGTGTCTAAAGAGACTTCCACATGTTTTTGGAAGGGTGGTTGTACCTCAGGAGAAGAGAATCAAAGTTTAAGTTGTGGATTAAGTCATTGACATAAAACAATCCTTATTCTGTTCTGTATTCTTATAAAATGGATAGAGATAAGAAGTTGAGACAAGTAATTTATTTTTAGAACAACGTTTTCATTTCAAATTTTGACTAACAGAAAATGATAAAAACTGTATTTATAGGATCTAGACTCAATTCTTTTGTTAGGACTCTCTTTATGCCCTAATATTGTCTTTGTATTTTAAGCAGAAAACAATGTGGGAATTTCCTGTGGGTTCTGCTTTTTCACTTTGTGTAATCTTATCAACTAATTTGAAAGCATTTGAAGTCTGCTACTTTGAATGATTTTTTGCTTCATTTTCTTTGCATTAAAAAAAAATGCATACATATGTATATAGTTGTATGAACAGATACATATTTTAGAATGGAAATTAAATAAGAAACTTGCAATTTTCTTTTTTTTTTTTTTTTGTGGTCCTGTATAATATCAGCAAGGATAACAAGGATTTTGACATACACCATAACTTAAAATGAAACCCCTGCACGTGACAGGGCTAATGTTAAGGATTCCTAAATTAAGTCTTAATTATTTTCATGATTGCTTCTATTTCACTTCTTATCTCAAATCTGCTTTAGAAGGTCACCAATGCAAGACAGAATCAGAACCAAAATTTCAGGAGAAAAGACTCAGGAATGACTTAACATCAAAAATTAGTTTATTTCTGTTAAAATTTGCTCGTCATCCCATTCTTGCTCAATTTTCTGCTACTATTATAATTCTTCAGACCATTAATTTGTTCAAACTGCCATTATTTGAAGTCAGAGGATCACAGAAGTTGTTGTATCATACAGTGCCCATGGGTGTTTCTGATTTAAACAACTAAAGGCATGCAACTCTTCCACAGACCTTATTGGGATCTTTGGTTATATCTTCTGAATTACCGAATCATCACTGGCTCATGGGGGCAGCAATTCAGCCCTAATTAATTAGAGGTAACGAGCTGAATAGCTTTCCATTGGAAAAGGCTTTTATAAATGCTATTGCCTCCAGAGCAACCATGATATGGCTAATTGTGGTTGTTGAACTCCTAAATTTTGTTATAAAAGGGACAAGAGGTTTAATAATCTGTAAGAAGATCGATATTCTTGCAAAAATTTTAGAGGGATTCAATGGAACTGAAGAGGTGGCAGTCTTAATTCTCAACGGTATTTCAATGAGTGGTAATTTAGTGCATTGTTCAAAAGACATGCATTTTATGTGTCTTTTTGAGATTAATTGTATCTTAATTTTTTGTTGTTTATGATTACAGTTAATGGGCTGGCAAAGAATAATCTTACCAAAGCAGGAAATACAAAATAACCTTAAAATCTTAGGTCAGGAGAAGCACTTTTCAGATGGATTTTTGTATTAAATTATTTACTTATATATACTTAGGAGAAAATATTGCCTTTTAACTAACTTTGCTTTAACTCCTTTTCCTCTAATAGTCATGCGGAGTTATTTTGCATATTTTCTTTACTGATAAAGGGTAAGGGCTAGAGTGGAGAGGAAGGTGTGAAGCTTTAAATTTTTTGTCTTTAGGAGCAACAACATGATCCTGTTGAAATAATTTTCTCCAGTGAGGAAAATATCATGAGGATGTGTCTGGTCACACAGAGACACAGAAATGAGATGCACACACATGTTTATGTCATGTACATGTATCAATTCCATGTTTACTCAGATAATGAGGACTCCAAGTTTCAGGTTCTAGCTCAATGGGAATAAATATCTTTTACAATAAAGGCTGAATTTAATTGGTACAATGCACTTTTGAGCTGCTTTAGCACAATGCCAGCAGCTAAATGGATGTTTCACAGTTTTAAATGCTTTAATCAGGGCACATGGCTGGTATTGTGGAACACAGAAAGAGACAATACCTCCCCTCAGCCTGTTTCCTTGGCTGTCAATCTAGCAACATATTTATTTCACCAAGAAAAGCAGCACCTTTCCATAATATATATTTCAAATATAACTGAGTGCTGTTTCTTAGCAACAAGAGCTCAGGAGCTGGTGATCCTGAGATGAGCCACAACACGTATGGGCTCATGAACAACAGTGCTGACATTAGGGGAGCTCACAGAGGAAACAAAGGCTTTCTGATGGCCAATTTCTTCAGTAATTCTTCTGACTTTTACTTGGGAGAGTGAAGGACCACTCGTCCCACCCCAGGACAATACTGGCAAGAAAAAAATAAGCTTTTCCCTCTCATTGAATAGACTAAATCAACTTGAAGTTCACACAAAAACATGTGGGATAAATGTGACCTGACTATAAAACAGATGTGTTTTATGAATAGAACCTTGAGAAGTAATTACTCGCAGCTTGTTTTAGAGAGACCTACTTTCTTTCACTCTGAAAGGAAAATGTGCTTATATGTCATGTTGGAACAATAGCTTTGAGTGCTGCTAATACTAAAGAGCTTTAAAGAAAGTTGAGCACTTTCTGACAGGGATATTTTCATAGACTCCTGGTTTTGCTCTGTGTCTAGAAAAGGAAAAGCAGTGTTGGGAAAAAAAAAGCACTGAAAAAGATAAACTAGCCCAGTCTTATGGCTCTCCCCATGTAGAAATTTCCATGCTGGATCCAGATTTCACTACTTTTGCTCTTTTTGAAGTGCTCCTTACTGTTTGAACATAGGCTTTTGACATCAGTGGTATTCATTCCATATCAATATATACCAAGCCTATGTAAAGGACTTCAGGAAATTAAGTATAAATCATATAAAATGTCCCACATGGGTTTTTTATAGAACAGAAAGATACATGAAATTATGTGAAATGTCTGTTTAGATCAATTGACTTTTGTGTGTCCAAAATGCTATGGGAGAGGTGATAAAAATCTCAGATTTGTGCCTTGGGAACCCTGCCTGGTTCCTGCTACTGCTTGTTCCTGTGGCAAGTCTATACAACAAGTAAAACACATCCCTAGGCGTATGCCCATATTTTCAATGGACTTTAGATTAGCAAATAGTAGAAAAAGAATACAAAAGGAAATAAGGGAGACTTCTCTTGTCTTTTCTGATCTTTGGATTGTATTCCAAACATGTGACTCCTAGCTGAGAGATGAACCCATGGATGATTAATATTAAGAGATATGAGTGTGGTTGTTCATCTTGAGTTCCATTCACTCAATTCATGTCAAAATCTTTAAAATACAGAAAAACAATTTTTAACCAGAAAATTATTTAATATCTTTCAGGTCAGCTTAAAGAGGGAGAATTTACCAGAATCAGGAAGTGATTTACTCTTTTACTGTCCAATTACTTGTGACTGTTTGGATAGACCTTCAGCTTTGCTTGAGCTAAGTTTGCTGAGCATAAATATATGCTTTAAATATTCAACTAGTTCATTTTAAATACTGTCTATTAATATTTTGTAAATAATAGCTCTTCATTAATTGGACAGTAGTACTTGATATGGTGGTTAATAGAAGATAAAAGGATCCATTTCTAATTAAATAACCCCACTGAAGTGAGAGCACTAAACAAGCAAAGGGTCAACTACCAAATGTTAACAAGTAGTGCATTACACATTATAGTTATTGTAGCAGTAATTACCATTCAGTGATACATTTATAATGTTAAAAGTGTATTCACCAAAGGCATTCTTTATTGAAAACTCACAGAATTAATGGAGACAGTGAATGTCTGTTGCACATTTTTTTTTAAAAAATAAAAATCCTTATTTTCTGCTCTCCTGTTCCATGTACTAAGCTTGTGCTAAATGTTACCCCGATGTATTTCGCTGCAAGATCCAAAGTGCTGTCTAATGAGTGTTTTGTTTATTTGTGCAAAGCCTGGAACTGCGAAGGGCAGTGCCATGAAATATTAAGAGACTTGCCATCTGTTTGTGAGAAGATGTGAGGTGCGGCTGTAGTCAAGGCTGAGTGCTCTGGAGTAGGAGGGAAGTTTTTATATTTACATTCCATATGGTACAAGCAAAATATGGCAAACAGAGTATTTTCAGATGGCACCCACAAGGTAAAATCCTGGCTGTCCTGCAGTCCAGATTCCTTACTGCTTTCAGTGAGTGCAATTGTCAGTTTGTCATCTCAGCTATGAATTTATCTTAATTTTAGAAAGACTTACGACATTTGCATTTTAGCTACCATTATCACCTTTAACAAATTCTCTGAATTTTAAAAGTCCCATCAGAAGGTCAGAAATTCACCAAGATTGTCAGAGGGGAAAAAGAGCAGCAGTGACAAGAGCAAAGACTCAGAAAGATTCATTGGACACAGCGGCCAGAATGTGTTGAAAAATTGTTGGCTTATGTCTTCAAATGCAACATGAATAAAACCATCCCATTTTTATTAATGAAATGGAGGACAATGTCACTTTGTGTTTTGCTGTTTCAACACCTCTCTGCCAAAGGGAAGAGAAGGAACAGAATGAGTGAGAACACCACAGAATGATCATAACTCTCAGGGAAGGAACCGAGGGGGATCTTCTTGTGCTGCTATCTTTAATTATTGTTTTGCTTTCATGATGCCGAATCAGCGAATCTCAGACTTTTTCTAGGTGATCATGAGACTTTGAATGTTGTGCTAACTTTGACTCTCTGAAGCTGTGGTAGAGTGATGTGACCTCCAAGTTCTCTTCAGCTCTCTCAGTAACTGATCACCTCCAAGACTGCTTCTCTTATTGCCTTCAGAGCTTCCTGCAGGGATGAGGAAACACCGAAGTGGGCATCTATCAGGAAAACCTATCCATGAGCTTTTTGCAGGACTAGGTTGATAGAATCAAGATTTCAACATTTGCTGTTCCCAGCTTAGTTCATGGCACAATGTCCAGGCAGCACAGCATAGGTGGATTCAGAGACATTACACCAAAGTTAGGCCCAGAGATTGTATCTTAATTTGAAATAAAAGCACTGTTACGCCTTTTTCGTAGTCACAAGAGTATTTTTTAATTTAGATTTGAGCATATTGGAGCAGGGCCTGTCTCTAACCACGTAGTTTAGTTTACATGCTCCTCATCGCAGTAAGGATCCTGATTTCTTCCCACTATTACAATAATAGAAATAATAAGAGCAATAAGGTGAAATAATGTGAAAATAGGGAGCAGAGGTTTTAGTCAGCAGTCTTTAAAAATTATGTCTTTCACATTTTTAAGTTCCTTGCTGACAGTTTACCGAAGAATGGGGGCAATTTACATTTTAAAGCTTAGTTTACAAAATTGGTTTGGCTCATTAGAAACTTATGGTTGGATTTTACAAATTTGTCCCTTCTCCCTGCCTATTCCTTCCTCTGTCCTATTCATTTTTAATCTCTACATATATATGCATGGCATTCCTATGCCAATAGTAGAGAAAATGGATCTTAAACTCCTCATTACATTGGCATCTTGACACAGTCTTATCCAGCAACTTGTGGAAGAGATTTCACTGATTTTAGACTTATTTGTCAGTGTCCATTACCAAGCAGCCTACAGCATTGCAGCTGCAGACAAATCAAATTTATACCCACTTCATTTTCCAACAGCATAATTGAGAATTCCATTTAATCTCAGTATATTCCACGCTGACTTTTACATCTTCCTGAAGCTTCCATTCTCATCAAAGATTTACATGGTGTGTTACCTGCTTTTCCTCTCACATTTTTTTTGTCAGCTAATGGCTATTCATAATGCACATTTTATGTGAAAAATTGTTCCATTATTATCCTTTTCTCCTGGACAATTTGAAAAACAGGAAGGCAAAATGAACATTAAAAGCTTGAATTCCTACTTGCTCACAGATAAAGCTCAGTGTTTAGATTCTTCTGTGGGCTGCTTCCATTCCAGCTTGTATTGGCAGGCATAAATTAAACCCTCTCTACATAACGGCCTATTTTCAATTCAGGTTTCATCTTCATGAAGGACAAACAACTTTATGTATGAGGTTTCCTGCAAAGCTGCTGTTCAGACAGGATGTAAACATTTCTTACCAGAGCATATAAGAGGGAGCAAGGTCAGCAATAGGCACCATGCAGACTGAAATGTTTTTGGAGGTGCAGCTGGTGATGAGCTGCACGAGACTTTGAGGGGCAGGGGCTGCAGAGAGGCTGAGCAGGTGGGACAGTGGATTTGACCTGAGGTGCCTCTTCTTTAGCTTTTAGTTTAAATTGGGAGGGAGCTTTAGAAATTAATTCTCCAGTTGTTGATGGTGTTTTGGCTCAGATTGTGCAAAAGACTTGGAGGTGATGACCTGAACTCATTTGAATGAAAGCAAACTGCAAGCCGTGCTCAGGAGCTCATCTTTCATCCTCGAGCTCGTCATCAGAGGGGAGCAAGAGCAGAGTGCAGGTGTCAGGTCCCCCTCACTGACTTTGGATCTGTGGATCTCCCGTTGGCCCATCCGGCTCTCCGTGCTCCTGCTGCTCAAATCCCAACCCCATGGATCACACCACTGGGAATAACTGTTTGTTCTCTTATTAAAGATGCACACTAGTTTGCAAGCATGGATTCCTTTCATATTATTGAAGGGTTCCATAAAATGCATTTAAATTCCCTTAGGTCTGCAAAACTGTGCGTGAAGCTTTTCTACAATTATGCGAGAACTGCTAAGGTGATGACCATCTGTGCAGTAATTCAGCCTTTTCAAAAGTATTAAATAGGGCATTCATCTCCTCTGAGTTTCAAAAGCAGCCTGTTTTCAAGAGAGAGATTTTTCTTCTGGTATTAAAAGGGTTATACTTTATCCAAAGCAGAAAGTAAACACTTAATGTATTGCTGTTTATGTTCTTTTTTATGTGTGTGTGTGAATATTTGTGTTGCTCTCCCTAATAGGAAGTCAAGAAAGTTGTTTGGGCATATAGGTTTCCTGTCAAATATACAAGACAAGTGATCATCAGAAAATAAGGCAAAACAGAGTATAAAAATGAACGAGCAGTAAAATATGGGGTTTTGTTAGTCAGAAACCTTGCAATGCATGAAAATGATTCCACTGAATGTCCGAGTCCTTCTTTCTTTCCACTTGCCCATTTTTCATTTCTTTGCTAGATTGATCTACAGTAACTCAGGTGAAGGTACTGGGTGGAAGTTAGGGACTGAGAAGTTATAGAAAAAAGCTTTCAGGATTTATCTGCTTTGATAATATGATGAGCTTCTGCACTTGCTGTTGAAAACAGTAACACTTGGGATTCTCCAGTTGTCTCTAGCTCTTTCAGCAACAGGATTGTTGCTGATTCCAGTGTGGTTTGCCAGTCCTGGAATGAGGGTGATGAAGCATAAAACATGGCCCAGGTCACCTCTGGCCTTTGCTGCCATGTCCCACACTGGTAGGAGCCTGCACTGGGATAGAGCAAAACGCTCCTTCTGTCTGTACAAAGTTCTGTGACACTTGTAAGTCTTCAGAATCATTTTAAATTCAGATCCTCAAATGAAATGCAAATATTCAGCTGGCAGAAATCAATGCATGATGCCACTGAATTCTAGGAATCAAAAGATAATTTTGTTACCAATTTTGCAGTCTGGTCTGATTTCCCTGCCTTCTAACAGCTACATACAGGGTCCATATCCTTTCTTGAGGTATGTGTACTAACATCTCTGATCTTCATAAAAAATTGTAGCTTTTCTAAACTTGGAAGGTTAAAAATTAGGAAACTGAGTGAAGAAGTAGGCATTGTTTTTTGCTGTCGGTTTTTACTGTATTGTTAAAAATAAAGACAGAGTTTTAGAGCTGAGTTTTTAACACTGGGTTTGCTCATGGGCTGTAGGAAGTGGTGAAGCGGTTCCATATGATGATCAATTGTTTAAGTAGCTTGAATTTCAAGAGCACTTAAAACTTGTACTCACATGATTGACACTAATGATTCTGAAAGAGACACTATATTCTGTCGAGTGAGTAATTTGTTTTTTTAAAGAATTGTTTGAATACCTGTTTACGCCATAGACTGTAACAGTGGGGGTGACATTATGACGATACAGCCAATAAATAGGATGGTTTCCTTTTTTTCTTCAAGTATCTGAAATACTTACCAACAAAATCTGTCACGCTGGCTGTGAGGAAATGGATATTCAGGTGCCTGTAAAATTCTGTAAAGTCAAAGCTGTGGTTTCGGTCTAGCTGCCTCTAGCTTTTAATGATCAAAGTTGTTAGTGCCTTAAATATTGCAGTGGGATAAGCTTCAGTAAACAAGAGATGACAGTATTATTGCTTATATTTTCTATAATGCTTTTATATAAGATATTTGCTTCATTTCATGAACAGTTACATCTTAATGAACTATTGGCCGGACCTGAGCCCATTTGGAACTTGTGGGAGTTTAAGCAAGGGAGCATTAGCCAATATGGTTGGCAACATTTTGGTCTTGGATATGTTACTGTTCTTTGGAACCAGATTAATCTAAATAGCACAGAGTGGTCATTAATGGGGACGCGGTCCCACGTGGAGTAATATGAGGGAATAGTGTAGAGTCTTCTACTTCCCATTCCTGATCCACAGGAGCTTTCCATGGCAGAAAACACCAGCACTGTGTGGTGGATTCCCATGGCATTTGTTCCCCCACCTGGTTCCTGGGGGCTGAATGCAGTCAGATACCCAGGCTGAATGCAGTCCACCCTCTGCAATCTCCAGACTTTCCTTTCCTTTCCTTTTCCCTGGAGGCCCTCTGTGAGTGGTGTGGACCAAGTGGCGGCAAACACTGGATGTCCCTCTGTTCCCCATGGTTAATCTTGCAAGGCTGCTGGCCAGGGCTTTCTACCCTGTAGAACTGATAGGATTTTGCATTGCTGCAGAACGTTAACAGCAGCAATCTGCTGCCAGCATGAGACAAAGATAATTGAGGCTGTCGGAGGTTGTAGGGTAATGCAGGAATGTTGGCCTGACCTGCTTTCTCAGAACAGCCTCCCAGAGCTTTCAGTGTAAGGGTCTGCTCTCTGCAAAGGCACCTTTCAGAAGGTCTCTTCATCCTGTGGACACAAAAGAGCTAGGACAGGGGTGAAGGACCACCTCAGCTTTTACCTCGTATTTTCTCAGCTTTGTCACTTTCACACACAGCCCACAGGATTTCTGTTCCACCTCAGACCTGTGCTGCCTGTAATGGGAGCTGTGCAAGTTCGTCAGGGAAAGCTTGTGCCCTCGAGTTTTTAGGGGAGGAGCTGCATTTCCCCCGTGTTTCACAAAGTGCAGATGGCACACTAAGGGCACAAGTGGTTCTTTACACAGTTCCCTTGCTGTTCACTGTTCCCATAATTTAGTTAATGAAAGGAAAAAGGAGGGAGAAGTTACATAATGCCCTTACTTGGGATTAAGAATGTTGAGTGCTTCTTTCTTAGACATAAACCGCAGGCTCTGCTTAAGCTATGATGCATCAGAAAACCAGATTTGATAAGATTACAGCAACTTCAAGCATCTGCTACTGGTTGAAGTTTTTCAATTTCTCAGTAATAATCTTTTGTTTAGTGTTCTTCATGTATTAAATCTCCTTAATTCCAGAAACCTTTAATATGTATATGTAATAAGACATTGCTGTTGAAGTGCCAAATGCTTTGTTTGCACATTTTTAAGTTTCAGGAATCTGTTAAAAATACCAGAATGTCCTTTGTAGGAGATTATTTAGATCATAGGCTCTATTGACTGGTGAAATTGTGTTTATTTTCACAATGAGAAAAAACAGGAGTTCTAAAGCAGAATAAAGAAAACCACTGAAAAGGACTCTCCTTCCACTCCAATCTCATTTATTGAAAGAAAATGTATATTAATTAAAAATTTAGACACTTCATTTCTGTTGCAAGGCTCCTTGCAAAAGACAAATTATTTTATACATCTAGTATGTGTTGGAACTGACAGATGAGATTAATATGCTTCTTAAATTACCATTACCAAGGGTCAATTAATAAGTGAACTAACCTTGTGAAAGTCATTCTGAAAGACTAGTTACAGATCTGTAATAGTCCCTGTCAAATTACACAGAATTGAGAAAATGAGAAAGCTGTCAAATAAATACGATACCTACTAATTGCATTCTGCATAAGGTAAATGAGCTTTTGTGGTTGTTGGTGGAAGGAACAAGAAATAAGCCTAAGAAATGTTACCATTAATAATATACAAATTTGGAGTAAAATTTACTTGAGGGAACATGAATGCACAGAAACTTCTCTTGATAACAGAAAATTGAAGTTTCTTGGCAGTCAAAGAATATGGGATATGAAGGTTGAATGATCATTAGAGAAATATTTCTTAGGCTATTATATAGATTATTACCTTGGTAAATACAGAATTCACTTGTTTTTTCACTCTTTGATGCAGTTTTTAGTTGGTCTCTGGATCTTTAGAGGTTAACTTTTACAAATTAAGGTTTCATTATTACAAGAATTAAACCAACCATATTTTCTCTGTGATGGCAAAAAAGAACCCTGATTCCAAGTTTCTCTCTATTGGAAGGGCTTTGAAAAATACTCAGCTCCAAACCTGCAGGCTGATCAAGTGTCATGTTAGTCACTAATCTTATTTCCTGTGATCAGGTTATAAAACTACAATGGATAAAAAGCAAGAGCAGGGAAAAACAGTTTGCATTTTTCCAGGAAATACTGAAAATTTAAGACACTCTCATCAATAAAATCAACCACTTTTGGGTAAAAATTGGGTGTTCACAGCTATTGGCAACTGCAAATATGTTTTTGCACTGTAGGTTTCAACGTGAGCCCATTCCTAGGTTACTGGGTTTTTTCTGTTAAATCATCCAGCTACATCTATTAATGAATAAATATTTTATACAAATATTAAATACCATGAAAAAAGCCAAAATTAGCTGCATGATGTGAATCTTGAAAAAGCAGCAAGCCCAACCATTACTTGTGCAGCAAACACCAGGTTTGCTGCACAGCAGTAGTGGCTGTTTGTGCATCTGTTTCCTAATGGTATGAGTTTAATAAATTTGGATATTTATAGAATTAAAATAGTAGTCATGCTATTGGATAGGATAAGCACACCAGCATGTGCTGCCATGAAGCTTTGAGCTGGAAATGACAAATTCCAGCCCTATAAATGTTTATAACGGAGGTCAGAGTGTACCAGCAATGCCATGCGACTGAAGGGATCAGTCAGCACAGCTACTCAACCCTGGGCTCAAAAGCTAAAGGCTGAAATGTGCTCAATTGCAGCCTTTGATGGGTAATTCTAAAAGATAAATGTGGCTCTGAAAATGAACCTGTTCAGAGAAAAAGGTTAAAGAAAGAAAAGATGTTTCCATATATTTATTCAGTTCCGCTCTCTATAGTCTTCTGCTGGGTAAAGCAGAACATGAAGCAGAAAAAGAAACTTAATGTCACTTTTCTTGTCTGTTGTTTCATTAGTGATAGAACATTTTTATAACATTGAAAATCCTGTATAGATCAAGATTTTTTTCAGCGAACAACTTCATTTTAGTTAAAGTCTTACATGATATAATTTACCTGCTGTCAAACCCAGTCAAGTAACATAGTTTGGTGCTGTCATATTCTAGAACATGTCAGGATTTGATGAGCTATGAATGTTGTGTTTAGTGGTATACATTTTTAAAGGGTTTTTTTCCAACATTCTACTGAACACTCAGTGAATCCTTCTCTGAATGTCTTTTTTTTCTGCAGGAAAATGCTCCTGTTATACAATTTTGGTTCCTTGCTGAAGAGACAATCCATATTCATGCTTATTTTTGGACCTCTTAGTGAGAGATGAAGGTCTGATCACTTAAAATACATTTCTGACAAGCATATTTTTCTGTGGTTAAAACTTCCAATTTCTTTGAATTGTTTGGTATGAAGCTCGTTTATCTCCTGATAAAAAGCAATTCTTTCTAAGTGGTGTCTGTAGTAAAATCAGGGCAGTTGGGTAAAGCCAGAGCAGTCTGTGTGTGTCAGCTGCTCCATGAATGTGAGAGCTGCTTGCAGAACACAGAGTGCCATCTATTGAACGCTCGTGTGAGCCAGCAGCCCTGGCTTGGCAAGGAGGGGAGACACAACCATGTTAATAAAACATTTAGCATCCAGAAAAATGATCAGCCCACTCGAGGTTTTACTGTGTTTCCTTTTGCTCCCGTTTCCACCTTTGACATAAAATGAAACAAACATGGAGGTTCTAAAATAATTCTTCTTGGCCTTCTTTAGGTTTGAGAAAAGATTTTGAGATCTTTCTGCCTTCCTAAGCAGACCTAATAGCTTTAAGTTGTGTTTTGGTTTCTTTGCAGTTGATTTTGCTTTCCTTATAGAATCATTGTCCCTCCCAAACATGGGCTTAGGTGCCTTTTGTTATTCCCATGCCAGGGGAGTTACTTGGTGCCATAATAGCAAACTTTTAGTTCTACAAAACACCGCAATTAAAACCAGAATAGTTTACTCTTTTTGATAGGCTCCATGGGGTTGATGGATTGCAACTGCTACTTGTTGATGGATTGCTCCAAAATCAAACTCTTGGGATCAATTGGACTGAGTTTCTCTCTGTGTTTTGCATTGAGCCAGCAGGTTACTTAATAGTGATAGATGTATAAATAGGTTACTCCAAATAAAAGAAATTATCTTATGCTTGAACCAGCAATATATTGATGAGAAGTGACCTTGCCAAACCAAAGGAGAAGAACACGTTTTGGTGACGTAGCAGAACTGAGTGAGGAACTTTTATGCAATTTGCCACTAATAGTTGTTTCATTGAACAGTAAAGTCCAACCATGAGGTTTGCTGTGTCTGCCAACTTAAAAACAAGACGGTGACAGGAACAATGGAATGGAGACAGACCAGAATTTTGTGAATAAATCTTATTTTCCTCTTTTTAAACAGGAACTTGTGCAATAGGATACTGTCTGCACTCAATGGGACTACTGCAATCACATTGGCAGAAATAGTGACACTTCCAAGCTATAATGAAATACACTTAAAGCAAATCATACTGTGCTGTTGAAATAGCTCCCTATTGCTTTAAAAAAGTCCAGATTTTAGCACACAAGCCTATTATTTTTAGAAAAGATCTGTCCTGGGATGTTAAATCCCTTAATTGACATAGGGGAGTGCACTCCTCAAGGGGAGCGTAATGGAGTAAAATCCCACAGGATGATTTTCCATCACTTTGTGAGTGCAATGCCACTTTGGGAATAAAGACACCAAGGCTGAATAGCCTGGTCTGTGCAAGAACTCCCTGTGTTGTTTTGGAGCATCAGTTTCAGAAGTCTCTTCAAGGACTTCCTCTTCTAGGGCATTTCAAATTTTAAAAAATTGCTGCACCCCAGTAGATTTTACCAGCTCAAAACGATGCAAGATTTCTTCTCCTTTGGTATTTGTTTCTACTGTATGTTTAACTTTCCACTCTTGCCACAACAAACCTCTTTGCTTGAAGTCAGCTGCCTTTATTTAATTTCTCTTACTTTGTACTAGGACATACTTTTATTTCTATGATGCCTTTAATTCACCCCTGGTACTCTGTTAGTGATTATCTCTCTGTGTTCCAAAGATACCTTTCTTGGGATTTGGAGATAATCAAATGTTCCTGCAACACTCGCTGGGATGAGTCCTGAAATTTACTCCTTTTATGATCATTTGGTTTGTGGGTACATGAAAAAGGGTCTTGCTGATTGCTGTAGTTCAAAAAGGCTTTTCTCATTTGCAGTTTTTGGTGCAAAGAGCATTTTATGAATTTTGTGACTGACCATATCCAGGCTTTACTTTTTGCTGCAATAACTTTGACTTTCCAATTCTCCCTTTGCCAAATACATATTCCACATAGGAATTTTTTTTCCCAGTTGATACAACTGATGCAGCTTGATGCAAGCAGTGAAAAAATAAACACTTACAATGTAATCCTTGCAAAAAAATGTTTTGGTTGCATTTTTGGACTCAAAATCACGTCTGTTAGTATTTGTGAATAGTAAAAGGGTTTGAAAAGGGTAAAAAACCACAAAAGTTGACATTGTGAGAGTTAGAATTCAGAAAATTGCTCGGATAAGTTTCTCATAATTCGGAGTTTAGGAGAAGCATGAGGGAGACAAAAAGAGAAGCCTTCTTTACCTCCAGAAACAAAATAGGTGTGGAATTGTGGCATGGATAAAGTCCTGAAAGTTAGTGACAAATCAGTGAGTCAGAAGTGTGTGGATTTGGTTTGAGATCTGATTTTATGAAAATGCAGCACAGGAATTGCTGTTGTGTGTTGTAAAACATCTTGTGAGATCTCAGAATTAAGGGAAAGTGGTGGTGGAGCATAACATTTACTGAGGAGATGCCTTCCTAACACCTTAAATGCAGTAAATTATGGTTGACTGAGATATTTAAAAATAAATAAATTAATCCAGTGAGGCATACTAGAACTGCAAATTACACCTTAAGATTAATAGTTTTAACAGGTAATGTTGTCATGAGAGCTGAAGACCAGTGAAGCATTTCAGAAAGTTCCTGAGTGAAATGTAAGCAAGGAAAATAAAAGAACACAAAATAAATTCTGTCTTTTGATGTGTCACTACAGAGCTGCTGATCCTTCAGGAATTACATTAGAACTCTTTGACTACTCAGAAAAGACTTTTACTGTGTTAATTCACCTAATTTAAGACTCATTGACTAAATCTTCCTTTATTCCCAATTAATGTAGAGAGATGGTCCAGCATGTTAGCAGTGACAAAGACTCAGTTAAGAGAGACAGAAAAGGTAATTTGAAACAACATTTTAGTTTGGATCAGGCTGCCCTTGGAATATCTTTCCACTACATCCATGTCTGCAAACTATTTTTCTACTATAATAATGTGGAAACTGCTCAGATACCTTCTTTTTTCTATGTATGAAACATAGATCTAATAGGAAAAAACCACTACACTGCTGGACTGGAACAGAGAAACTGCTCAGTGCGTGTGATCTGGGATATGCTGATCTGTTTAGCTGCTCTTACCAGGAAGATCAGCTGTCTAAATTATAAAAATATCTGCCACAAACACACTTTCGAAAAAAAAAAAACAACTGGGCATAATGCGAAATTCAATAAAGCTGACTGTAGACAAAATCAGCAAAAACTCCTTTAGTTTGGAATAACTGAGCAGGATAAACAGAGTTTTGTTACCTCCGGTTCTTGTACATCATCACAGCTGCTGAGGGCACGGAGTGCAGGAGGGCAGGGAAAGCCAAGTGCTAACTCTGAATACTTCTGGGGTGTGTTTGATATATTTAGCCATTCAGATGTCAAAATTCAACCTTCTTAATATAACAGCTTACAACCTCTGATGCTGTTGAGGGAGATCAATAAACTCATTTTTACTGAGTGTAACCAAACACACAGCAGGGAGCGAGCTGTGGAGATGATGCTTCCCACACCTTTTATCATCAGAACCGAAATGTGTCAGCTTTGGCTCAGCAAACAGGCAGCAAAATGCCAAATGGTTACTAGACAGGGATGTGGGGAGGAAGGAGAGGGGTGTTCCACGGCAGGAACATGGTCAAACACGCAGGTTCCGGTTGGTAGTGTGGGTGCACTGAGTAAAAGAGAGGCTGCCAGGGCTTGGGAAGGAGTTACGAGGAGATTTAGCAGCAGAATAAAAATAAATAAATAAACAAACAAACAAATAAATAAATAAATTCCTAAATAATTAAATAAATGAATGAGAAAGGGACTGTGTAGATACACAAACAGAACACTTAACAGTTTATCACCACGTCCTATGTGCTGGAAAAGGGGCATGGCAGACGCCTTGTACCACGATCCAATCCTTCGCAGCAAAGACTCTCAGTGAGTTTTGCAGCTCTGAAATGTGAATGGGTTTCTAACACATGGCCCTTAGGATTTGCAGCAGGGTCACCTCAATCCTGTAAGCAGAGACAGATAAATCTCATCCAGTTCTCTTTTTCTGGCTTCTGGAGACCAACCTTCAAAAAGGTGAAGTTTAGAAATGCTATAGAATTGCATCTTACAAGGCTGTGGCAAATGTATAAAGTACGGTGATATCATTTCAAATTTGGAATAGCAGAGCAAATTTATTTACAAGAAAAGCAAATTTTTTAGGAACTCCACCAGGAAATACTTGTCTCCAAAGTGTTTTCTTCATTGACACTTGGATCCTCAAGCACTCTTATTTCTCTCTTGGATGGGCTTTGAAGGAGTCCTGGCTGCAGCTGTCCACTGGAACACTGACAGGGTAAAGAGGATGAGCTGCCATCCCAGGAACTCTGACAGGGCTGAAAACTCGGGCTGCAAGGCAGCAGTGACCTGCAGGCCCTCCAGCCCAGCCTGTAAAGTCTTCTGTACAAGTGCTCTTGTAATTGCTTCTTTTGTTACTTAAAAATAGGGAGACCTGGTCTGTTACATCTGTTCCAGCCTGGTATCAGCCTGAGTGATCCTGGACTTCTAAGACCTTTTCCTACTCATTTGCAGGAACAGATATTTTAAGCAATAATAACAAAGCTGAGTATATGCATGTGTGATATATACCTGGCATTTGCACTGACCTTTATTTCTTATGCCTAAAGAAGTCACTTTTCTTGTCACCGATGCGTTTGAGATCTTGCATTTTAGTTCTTGGTCTGATTAACTACGGGCTCTCTCTGACCCTGTTGCTTCTTGAATCCTTCCACGAGATGAAATCTGTTAAACTCTTGCAACTTCCTCCACGTTTGGAGTTATTTTTGAGCAGCCAGAATGGTGAGCAGTGTCAAATAATGCCAGGAGCTATTTAAAAGTGCAAAGCTATTTTTCAGTTTTGCTTTTGTAAGTGTCTTTGTTGTTTTTGTGGTGCAGCATAGAGTCTAAAAACTCTGGCACAGCTTATGTCTTAATCCTTTATTTCAGTCCTACTTTGTCTCTTTTTGATTTCTTTAATATTTTTGTGGTGATTAGACTTGCTTTCTTGGGTGAATCCTGACACCTTCTCTCTCTCCCCTGCCCCTGCTCCCTTTTCGAGGGGAGCAACATGTGTTCTCTTGTGATATGGAAAGATTTTAATTAGTATTTATACGATCACCCTTAATACTTTTGGTCTGTGTGAAGCACACGTGGCTCCTTGAAGAGCTGTGTCACTCCACAGATTTGAGGGATGTTCTTCTCATTTGTTCACTGAGGTTATTTTTGGAGAGGGCATTCTCATTTCAACTCCGAGATAATACTTAACAGGATGGATGCTTCGGAAGTTATTTTAATTTGATTTTTGTAGCCATTTGAGAGATTCTTTGAGGCTTTCTGTTGCGAGGATGCATAAAATTATTTTCACTTGTGTTTTTGTGTCTTTACAGATGTAGAATAGTGTGTAACGGGGGGAAAAATGATACACTGAGAAGAAAACTGGGTTTTCAAAGATCTTTCAAAGGTGTTTTGATTTTAATAGGATATATTATCCAGTCTCATAAGGCACTTTGAAAAATCATACTGTGCACATGTTGGTAGCTTAATAACCTTTGTAAATCTAATTTTACATCACTTGCTCAGCAAGAGATGGAATATTGCTATCAGTCTTGTGTGCAGAGATCAAAAACCCAGATTCAAGCTTGATTTAAATTTTGTCTGGGCTATGGCTTTGGTGAAGTCATTTCATCTCTGTCTCCCACCCTTCGCCTATTTTATTTATGTGACTGATTCTCTTTTGAAACCCTCTGTGGCTGTTGGTTCCATCAGTTCCATCATAATCAGGATGGTTCCAGTTTGAACACCTCACACCTCCTTTATGTCCATCCTAAAAGGGGGATTTTGTGAGGTTTGGAAGGTTTGCAAATGCACCCAGAGGCTGTGGGGAAGCTCTGTGAGGGTGGCAGGACCCTGGAGCATCTCCTGCCCAGCCACCCTCCCATCCCTGCTGCCCACAGCGGGGTTGGGCTTTCCTGCACCACACAAGAGAGAATTTTGTGATAATGTCAGAGTCTTCCCTTCTCTCCTCCCAATTCCTTTGTTCCCTGTGACTTTTTGCATAACTCACCATTAAACCAAATTTTCTCTCACTCAGCCTGGCTGTTTGTGTCCTAGAAAGTGACATGTCTCAGAGGGGCTTAAAGGGATGCATCTGGGGCAAAAGATGGACTGAAGCTTTGGAAAATTGCTGGTTACTAGTGTTTGATATTATATAAAACCTCAAATATTCTGTGAAAATCACAAATAGTCTTTGCAAAGAATTGTTCATTATGAATATTTAAACATTAAAAATAGGAAGTCTTAAAATAATAGCCACAAGTACTCACAAGTATAACTTGTCTGCTCCAAACTGACATAAAACTCTCCTGAAAATATCAACTACTACTCACTGACCAGCTTTGTTTTTACAACTTAAAAACCAACCTCAGGAATAGGTGGTAAAAAATATGAGATTAAGTTATCCATTTTGTGGTTTTATTTTTCCAGTTGACATACAAAAAGCTGCTACAAAATCCCAAATCGTTTATTTTATATTTTAATGAGATGAAAACATCAAAATAATTTTTGGAATTGGGTTTAGTGTGCAGAAAACTCAAAGTTCATTTTGGTATAAACTTTCTATGAGTATGTATTTAATGTATTTTTTTTTGCAGTTTATGCCATTGTTCTCTATAATTTTGGGGTTTTTATGTTCCTCCTCTGTGATTTTTTTTCATGGGAAAGGGGCTATTTTATACAAAGAGCAGAGAAAAATCTTCAGGCTTTAAGCTGTGCAAGAAAACAGCACTTTTTTTAGCAATATTGTGATTCAGAGACACAGCTGGGGAAGAAAATGCATTTCCTGTGACACTAATGGTGGCACAGAATATACGTTCAATCAGATAATGAATTCGTAATTGCTTAGTTTAGAGCTATGGAGCAGTTTAATATATTAAAACCAAAAAATATTAAATGTATAGCATTTTAGCTTCATTTTGCAGCAATGAGCGTATTCGACTGATGGCATTTTCTAGGAATGTTGTGGCTTTCCTGGATTGCCAGTGCCAGGTTTTCCAGTAGAAAAAGAGTTTCTGATGTTATCTCAAGGCAACAGGAGCTGCAGGTACAAGGAACTTTTGGAGCTGGCCTGTACTGAATGTAAACTGGCAAAGAAAATGTTCTTGTGCTTTGTCCTTCAAGGGAAGGATGAACAATAGAGAGATTTACTGCACAAAATACTAATGTGGAAAATGTGCAGAAAGTTATTATTTAATTAAGGCTTTAAGACATTCTTGACTCGGGCTGGTTTTGTTTAAAGAAAAAACAGTTGAAATAACATGGGAATGTTGATCTGACTTGTAGTCACGTACAGATAAACCCCCTTCTTGACAGGTTCAGATGCAACTTTAGCTTTGGAAAGGTAAATGGTTCTTTTTAGTCAAAATTGTATAATCTTGGCAAACTTGCTATGTTATGCTTCACAAATTAAAACATGGTGTAGACCTGGACTTTTCAGTCTACTGATGTGACTAATTATTAAAATATTAAGACCACTGCCTCAAAAGCCAGAGATAAAAATACATATTTGACTGTTTATAATATTAAATTCCTCTTTCTTTTCATAAAATTTCTATTAATGTGTCTACAAACTTTTGCATCTGAAGTGATTCATGAAGATGAAGTGACTCTTACTGAAGAATTCATCCGTGTCACTTTGGAAAGATAGGAGTCTTGGCCTTTTTTTAAAATTGTGTTTAATTAATGCACACAGTTAAGAGAGAGTTGTGCTAGGAAAATAGGAACTATGTAATAATTAATTTTTGAGGTGGATGCACTAACAAGATCAAGCCTGTGGAAGACACTCCTGGAGTACTTAAATGGTTAATTAATCCCTTTCCACCTTGGCTCTAAGTCTAAATGCCAGGTTAAATCCTGTAATTGCAGGTAATGGTGCTGATTTTTGCCATCATCTGTACAGTTGTGCTGGGGTGGTCGGCACCCTGGCATCAAGTATTTGAGATAGAATTATGTTTACCTCTGAGAAGCAGAGTATTTTTGTTTTGCATCCTCTCCCTCTATCTCTTATGGAAAATATAACAATTAGCTCATGTTTTATTCATACTCTTAAATCAGGAAAATTTAATTGTAATTTCTCTTTGTCTGAATTGTTGTCTTCTCTGAGTTGTGCTAGGTAATTGCATAAAATTTTTACTACAACCTTTCACTATAAAGAGAATTTCTTCACTACTTTTTATGACTCAGAGGTGGCCAAATTTTCTTTTCTTACCAGGAAATTGCCTGTATAAAAGATCTGTGAATCCATTGCCTTTCCTTACTGTCAATCCACACTTAAAAACTGATGATAAATAAACCCAACAAGTATTCTCAATAATTAATCTGATCAATAAATAAATCCAGCAGTGATTAGAATAACTGAGGTGGGGCAGGTGGTGGTGTAGCAGTCTCTTGGATGGTACAGTGCTCCTGTGAAGCAGGGGATGAGGAACAAGTAGAAAAACCATCTGTTGAAACAAATGGAAAAATTCCGTGAGAAACATTCCTATGGGCAACGAATTGGAAATTAAAATTAGATGGCAGGTAATGACTAAATAGCCTGTCTTAGGCTTTGAAGATAATTAAGCACTAAAAGATATTCCAGATTTACTTATGAAAATCTCCAAATTTATGATGTAATTTTATGTGGGCCATTGGCTGGCTGGCTGCAAAGTGAAAATAGACATTTATATGCAGAGAAGGAAGGTGGCTCTCCAGAATCGTTTCACCAAAAGCAATAAATGAATGAAAACAACCCTTCTGTGAAGAGAAACCTTTGAAATTACTTGAAGTAATGGTAAGAACAAGACTGGTTATCTTTTCATGTAAATGTTATTGCTGACTGCAGAGTAGAAAGGATTCAAGTCTATTTAAAATAAAGCAGAAAGCTTAAAATGAGCAACTTTGAATAAACTTAACTTCTGATGAGATCATTATATTTGGGGTGAAGAAAGATCCTGGCTTTGGATATGCTGAGGGAAATTGGATGGGAAGTCTAGAAATAATCAATTTTGAGAAGGGAGAGGGTTCAGTAGGAGTTTTCTAGATAGGATAAAATCTATTACTGCCTGCAGTTTGGGGTTTATATTGCTTTGCCCTGTTCCATTGCTGTGCCTAATTTGATCAGTGTTTCTGAGCTATATCAGAGGCACCAGCCAAAGTCTGCTTTGTATCTGATCGTGGAGTTTTGTGCTGTGAGGTGTAAAATTTCTCCTAAAGCCTTGATTATCGTTTGTAGTTTGCATTTACACTTGTGTCAAAAATGAAATTGGGATTTAGCCTCAAGAGTTCCCGAAAATCACTGGTTAGATTATGATGAACATAACTTCTTCATTATCATAGAATCATGGAATGGTTTGGGTTGGAAGGGACCACCTAGTTCCAAACTCTTATGAACATAATTCCATAACTTTTAAGTTGCAGCATTGAAAGCATCAGTTTTTCATAAAATAAACAGCTATAGAACTCAGCAGTTTCTTTTTTTTCTTCAATTTGTCCAAATCTGTCTTTATTCTTAGCACTTGTCCTTGGAGCTGCATTGTTACAGTCAGGTAGGAACTCAGACCCTTTCTGAATGTGCCGTCACAATTTCTTGTTATCAAAAGAATTAATTCAGTATCTTTCATACATCAGCCAAGTTTTACATTAAAACTGGAAAGTCTTTCTTGCCTTCTGTGTTGAAAGACTGAAATCTCACAGTTCTCTTAGTACAATCTAATTTTCCACCTGGTTTTATTTACAGCCTGTTCAAAGTGCCAATATTGTCTTTTACTTGAATGCTTTTCTCACTGGCATGTTTTGGGTTTTTGGAAATAACAATATACTTCTGTTGTTATTTTGTGAGCAGATTTTATGGATTTTTTTTTTAATTTGGGGGGTTTTTTGTTGTTTTTTCATGGGGAAGCAAGATAAGATATCAGACAGCTTCTTTCACAAACTGATCATATAAAGATAGATGCTCATAACTTCAGTGTTGCAGGCTTTTATTTTGAAAACATTGAAGAAGAATGGGTTTAAAAGGAGCTGGTGACTTAACTCAATGCTTAAGACAGGCTTGAAAATTATTGTACAAAGATTAATAAAGTCCTCGGTCATCTTAATAAAATGAAGAAGAGATCATGTAACATTTCCTACAGCCCTGTCATGCCAAATTTTTTGGACAGTTGCTCTCAGTGGACTTGGCAAAGATAAAGTAAATCTATTTCAGTTGTTAATAAGAATCTCTTATTCTTTTCCTTAATCTGTGCAAGTCTGAGAAAAAAAACCCCAAAAACTAGTGTTAGATCAGCCTTTGTTTTAAATGACTTACAATTTTGATAAAGCAGCTGAAGTAGTTTTTTAAATTTAGCTAAGCCTTTGTTCTTTCCAATGAACAGCACAGTCACTTGATACTGAGAGATAGATTAAGAGCAAATTATCTTGAATTTGAAAATTAATTTGCTGGAATTTCACAGAGAAATATTGCTCTTCTTTCACTTGCCAAAGCAATTAACATAGTTTTGATGAGTCAGTTTTTACCATGATAAAGTGTCCAGCTCTGGAGTCCTCAGCATAGGAAAGACGTGGATATGTGGGTCCAGAGGAGGCCACAAGAACAAACAGAGGGCTGGAACACCTCTCCTATAAGGACAAGCTGAGAGAGTTGGGGTGTTCAGCCCAGA